>WEKX01003005.1:88734-105414 GCA_013390025.1 Pitta sordida
AAACGTGGTGGGATGAGTCATATAACTGGGGTGTTGAGTTGAAGGGGTATACATTATTTAGGAGAGATAGGTGAGGTAGAAGGTGTGGGGGAGTGGCCGTGTACGTAGCCAAAGCATTGGATGTCATGGAACTTGAGATCAAGGACGACAGAGTTGAGAGCCAATGGGTCCAGATCTCAGGGTTAGCTAACAAGATCGACACTGTGACTGGAGTGTGCTACAGACCACCCAATCAGGATGAAGACGTTGATTAAATCTTCCACAAATAGTTGGTAGACATTTCAAGGTCACCCTCCTTAGTTCCCCTAGGGGACTTTAATCTCCCAGATATTTGCTGGGAACTCAACACTGCAGAGAGGAGGAAGTCCAGAAGGTTTGTTGTATGTATAGAGGACTGCTTCTTGTCACAATTGGTTGGTTATCCTTCCACTGTACTCAGCGCTGGTTAGACCACACCTCAAGTATTGTATTCAGTTCTGGGATTCTCAGTTCAAGAAAGATATCAAGGTGCTGGAATGAGTTCAGAGAAGGGCAACTAGGGTAGTAAAGGGGCTGGAAGATAAGCCCTACGAGGAGAGGCTGAAGGAGCTGGATCTGTTTAGCCGAGAAACAGAAGGCTCAGGGGTGACCTTATTGATGTCTATAACTATCTAAAAGGAGGTTTTAGTCAGGCGGGGGTTGGTCTTTTCCCCTTGGTCTCTGGTGACAGGATGAGAGGTCACAGTCTTAAGCTTCAGCAGGGGAATTTTAGACTTGATATTAAGAAAAGGTTTTTTACTGAAAGAGTGATCTGGATGTGGAATGGGCTGCCCGCAGAGGTGGTTGCGTCACCAACCCTGGAGGTGTTTAAGGGTAGGCTGGATAAAGTGTAGAGTGATATAATCTAGTTGTAGATGATAGGTTAGTTGGATTATAGGTTGGACTAGATGATCTTCAAGGTCCTTTCCAGCCTTATCTATACTGTGATACTGTGAAAATTACCTTCAGTGAGTACTGAGCCTCCTGAGATCTTCTCTTCTAGTAACTGCAGACACAACACTGTTGACTAATGCAGAAGAGTTAAGGATTGCAGAGCACATTCACGGGATAAATTATCCAGCTTCTAAGAACAAGTCTTCATTCTTCGCTGCAGCTAACAGGCTTTGCACGACACTCAAGTTGATTTGAAGATCTAGAAAATTATAAATTTAGTGTATAGAAGTGTATAGCATAGAGATTTAGGAATTTTACTGGATTAGTGGAAATTTAGTAAATTTCTAGGGAATTTTAGAAAGATTGGTAAACTTTAGAATCCTTCAGAGGGCATGAGAGCTAAGGCTGAATATTGAAGGTGAAAAGACCAGTTCTGTGCCCTCTGAAGGTAAACAAAATTGAAAGTTAGCTAAAACAAGGGGAAAGGAATTAACAACATGGGAGCCAATTGGTTGAAGGATCCATAGCAAATGACATAATGCTGTAAAACTGAATATTCATGATGCAATTTGCATATGGATGAGTCAAGGGGTTAAGAAGGGGTGACAACTTGGGGTGGTCCTCTTTTGGCACCTGGCAGTGGGCACTGCTGGCTCTTTCCCCTGGCTCTTAGGCCAAAAATAAACTTTTCTGTAGCGTGCAAACAATTGCCTTGAGTCCTGACTGATTTTCTTCAAATCAAAGTAAAATATGAACAAAGATAAAACCACAGGTATAGTTATCATTGTTCACAGTCTTCTTAAAATGAAACATTGTACGGGACTGCTCTCATTCTTCTGTGGAAGTGTTTCATTGTCCAAGAATGACTAACAGCATTTTTCTGTTTGTGCCATGGAGCTCCCACTGATTGAGTGTGATCAATTTTGAAAACCAACTAAGCTTTGATATTTTATTGTAGGCATAATTTGACATTAGTGGTGGTCTTGAAAGTCTTTATGCCCTTCAGAACAGTTAGATTACAGGTCCATGAATAGTAAATAAAAAATAAGTTTGTTCTGAATGGAATGTGTATGGTCAGCATCTCCAGTGAAAGTATTTTAAAACAGCTGTAAATCAAATCAAATAAAATAATATGCAACTCGCAAGCAAGCAATAAAATATATTTGAAAGTATATTTTAAAGAAACCTTTTCCAAATGTGTTGCAAAAAATAGCTTCTTTACACTAGACTCCAGGGATGTCTGACCATGTCTGGAGGTCTATGCTTTCCAAGATTTATATCTTCTCCAGTTTGTCTCCCGTGTAGTCTCAGGATATTTACTGACCCCAGTGGACATGTAGATGAGATTCAGGTGTCTTTATGCATTATGCATTCTCTTATACATACTTCTCCTCTCAGTGCATTCAGGACTTTTGAGAGCTAGAATGAGGGGAGAGAGAAAAAGTATTTATCCTAATTTTAAATTATCTTGTAAAATCTTGCTTGTTATAAATTCTGCATCCTTTAGTATTTTTTGATCACAGAAACAGTAGTATGAAGAGAAATTCAGACCTACCTGTCGTGGTTTGACCCTGGTTGGATGCCAGAGATTCACCCACAACCTCTCCTGGAGGAGAAAAACTGGAAAACAAAACTGGTCACAGGCAAAAAAGCAAGACACTCTACAAGTGAAGAATATAAAGGATTTATTTATTAACTAACAAGATCAAGACTTATGTGAGAAGCATCATTTAAAAGGCAACCTTTTCCCCCCACCCCTCCTTCTGTTACAACAGATGTCATATCCCTTTTTTCACCAGGAGACAAAGGGGGACAGGGGTAAGTATAAGCCAGGCAAGTTGGTATTTCTGACCAGATCCAGGGTAGGAACCATCTCTCTGCCCTTTCATAAAGTTCTCTCTCTCTCTCACACAACAGGAAAAGTCTTTCACGACCCTTTCCCAAGTGAGATCTCGACCCGGGGATGACAGTTCTTCCATACTCTGTTGTCCAGGAGTCATAACACCGAATGCAGTGTTTTAAGTGCTATTCTGATGCTTCATATATGACCCCATCCCAAAGTACATCGTTCAGATCCTAGCACAATGCAATTCTGTCACAAAACATCGGTCCAGAGGACCTCTGCCGAGCTCTCAGCTCCAGGCTTGTTTCTGGGCTCCAAAAAACCTCTGCAGCTGTTTGCATCATGATTCCTCCATCTTCAGTCATGTCCTCAGTGAATTCTGCATCTGCATCACTGGTTCCTCTCTCTCTATTCCACAGGCTTACACCATGGTCGGTCCATTCCACGACCAGCAGCGAGATGCCTGTAAGAACATTCCCACCCCTTGTCTAGCAGGCTTTGGAGGCCTTAAGAGATTTCAGCTTCCCCACACGGGCTTTGTTCCGGCACACTGCATCTTGCTACTGAGGGTTTTTTTCTTCTCTCTCAGATATGTTTATTCATAGAGGCAATCCTATCTCTGCAACCTTGAATCACTGGCAGCGACTGAGGCCCAGGCAATAGCTGAGCTGTTAACCCCCTCAGTGCCAGAGGAGCAAAAAAAACCCAAACCAGGACACTACCCCAGGGGGACATTCATGTGGGTGTACATCCACTACCAAGTCTCTCTTCCACTCAGTCTCTCTCTGTGTCACTCTGTCATAGAATTGAGCACTGCTTGAAACAAAAGTTTTGAAGTTTACAAGTTCACAGGTTATTCTGAGTTGGAAGAGACCCACAGGATCATCTAGTCCAACTCCCAAGCAAACACCCACCCAGGGATCAGGCCCACAAGCGTGGAACCATGGGCATCATGCTCCATCCATCCAAGCCTCCCTCCAACTAGACCATGCCACCAAGCTACTCAATGAGTCTTATCTTAAGCACCTCCAGGGATGGCGACTGCACCAGCTCCCTGGGCAGGCCATTCCAATAAGAGATCACTCTCTCTGTGCAAAACTCTTCCTAACATCCAGTCTAAACCTCCCCTGGCTTAGTTTAAGGCTATGTCCTCTTGTTCTGGTGTCGTCAGCCTGAGAGAAGAGGTCTACACCCACCTGACTGCAACCTCCCTTCAGGTAGTTGTAAACAGCAATGAGGTTGCCTCTGAGCCTCCTCTTCTCCAGGCTGAACAACCCCAGTTCCCGTAGCCGCTCCCCATAGGGCTTGTCCTCCTGTCCCTTCACCATCCTTGTCACCCTTCTCCAGACCCTCTCAAGCAGCGCAACATCCTTCTTAAACTGGAGCGCCCAGAACTGGACACAGTACTTTAATATGTTTCTGCTTACATCTCAGTTTCCATATAGTGATATTCTACAACAAGGAAAAAAAAAAGAAAATTGCAAAATTTTTTAGCATCTCTACACTTCTTCTTCTGCTTTGCTAACAATATTTTGCCATGCCTTTCTGGATACAATTTCTTTCTTGAAGAAGGCCACAAAGACATATTTTTGCTTGTAGATGCAGATATATTTCTGCATTCTTGATATCCAAAAGTTTTTTTAGACACCTCTACTTGCTGAAGTTCCCAAATACAGCCAGAAAATAAATTTCTTTGTGCAGTAGCACTTGCCAAGACCTACCCTCAGGACAGGACACAACTTTTCCCAAATCAATTTTGCTTAATTTGCTTGGGATCATGCAAATGAATAGCCATTTTTTCATGCTTTTTCCTAGAGTGCTCAGAGATATTTTTCTGTATTTCATTGGTTTCTTCTTCTTTGTTGTTTTGCACTTGGCTTTGCCCGGTGCTAATATTGAGGTGACTGCACTTTCGTTTTTATCGTTTTATATCTGAGATTGCTTCCCTTCTGCTCTGCTTTATCTGCCAACAACTTTTGACCGAGTTAGAATACGATGCCTATTTCTCATTCAAGTGCTTACATTTTTCATTCAATATTCTAACCTATCATGAGTACGTTTCAAAATGTGGTAACTTCATGAATCTGGCCATCAAAACATGGATCCATTGTTTCTTCAATTCTTGGTTAGACTCACTAAATAGACAACTTTCTGACTGCTAGTTCAAAATACTTTTAGCACTTTACATATTCATATTCATCATATACTTTATCTCCTCCACACTTGGCCAAATACACTTGAAATAGAGAGTGTACTGAACTGGAAAACATAAGAATCTGCCTGGGGTCCTCTTTTATTCCTTTTTTTTTCTTTTTTTTTATCCTTCCCTCTCCTACCACATTTTCCTCTACTTTTTAATTTTTCTTCCTTTGTTTGTTTATTTCATTTTGCTAACACTAGCATAATTTATCCAGAGTTATCTAAAGGCAAGCCAACCCACAGGCAACTTCAGTTCTCCCTCACTGTATTCCCTTGGGAATCAGGACTTGCCTGACTAACCAACCAACAGGAGCCCACTCTCTCCAGTGGAGCATCTTCTGCCACTGCTGTGGCATGGGGAAGGAGAGTGGTTCCAGCAGGCAGCCAGGCAGAGACTTTTACTCTGGGATAGGAATGCACAGGAGAACAGAATGGTGAAGAAAGCTCTAAAGCAACCTGCAACCTCTACCACATCTGCACATGGTGTCAGAAAAGGCAATAAAACCACCTTTTCTATTTCCAGCCAACATCACAAAGGATGACAGGAACACTGGCATCCAGCTCCTATTGCTGCTGACTTCTCCCTACCATCAGCTAGAGCACATCCACTCACTGAATACATCACTACCATCTCCTCAGGGACAAGAATGTGATGCTGTTCAAACAATCTGCTGTGATGAGGCAAATTTTGTTTTCCTTCTTACTTTGTTTTTAAATAGGTATTTTTGTGTTGAAGGTAGAAAGAGATTGGAAATACATTGTCATCTTTTCTGATTTCATAAACCTGCAGAAGCAGTCAGTGTTGGAGAGATAGGACAAGAAGGTATCAAGGCAACATAATGTCCTAGAACATCTTCTTAGCCCTTTCTCCATTCACAAGATTAGTTCCCATCAAAGATTGTCCCTTACTTTCCCAGTCATAGGCCCCATGGAATGCTTCTCATGCCAGTCAACTGGAAGATGTGTTCAAAAACATTCTGCTTCCTTCCAGAGAGAGCACCCTGAGCGTGGAATTGGAGAGGGGAAGTGGAGCTGTCAAATGAGGCTGAGAAGAAGCTCAACTGCTCTTCCATGTTCGTCGAAGAAGGAATCCTTCTCCTTGTTCTGCAGAGATCTCTGTCAGATCTGGGTGGAAGACAGACAGCCTGTTTCCCCTCAGGGAAAACACTGGACAGTGTACATCAATGTCCTTTATAACATTTGCTAAATCACAGAATATTCTGAGTTGGAAGGGACCCACAAGGATCATCAAATCCAACTCTTAACACTGTCTCCCTGGCGGGAATTGAACCCAGGACTCCCACACGCCAGGTGGGGACACTTACCACTGTAGCAGTTATTGTTTTTCTGCCAATCTCTGTAGCCTATGTACCACATGTCCTAAAGAACAGACCATAGACACAAAATGTAATTTTCAACTTCAGTGGTAAAAGGTAAACATATTTACATGCAGTAGATGTCCACATATGTCAAAAGCAACAGCAGTAAAACTTTGGCCTGCAGGAAGGAAACAGCTATAGCACCAGTATAGGAAATGGGTGACCATGGCTTGAATCCAAGCTTAGTCACTGTCACTTTCCTTGACTTGCAGCTTCAGCTGAGTTGTCTTTGACCTAGGCCTCTATGAAGAACTGAGGAAAATAAGGGCAGTTTTCAGTGATCCGGTTCCTATTAAACACCTCATATATGTATTCATCTTATTCAAAGTAAATCATGTAAACTTGGATTCTGTTACAGTCGGGTCTCCTATACCACGGGACTGCGGTCTTATTCAGGTCCCACGAAGCCCACCTTCCGCGTTGATTAGCAGCTCATTAATATGCAAATTTTCCCCGCACTCCCCCAGCTCATTAATATACAAATTTGCCCCGCACTCCTCGCACGCCCCCGCCCCAGCGCTCCGGCACTATTTTGCACTGCCTTGCTATGTATTGGTGTTTGAGTCGGAACTTCCCGGTGCCTGCAGCCACCCTACACCAGGAAAAAACCCTTTTCTGCATGGCTGGGGACACCAGTGTGGGGAGCCACCCACGCCGTTGTCCTGACAGCCCCAAGGGGAGTATGGGGAGCCAATGTAGCCGTGAAGGGAGGGGAGGGAGGGGGAGGTGGCACAGCTCAGAGCAGAGCAGAGGGCAGCGTGGGACCGGCGCAGGTCGTCACAGGCAGAGCAGTGCACCCGTGGTCTGTGCAGCACAGTGTGGGGGGTTGATTTTCATATTCATGACTGCCTAATTAAATATTCATGCATGCCAGGTTGTGCATGTGCAGTTGCTGAAAAATCATGCCGCTAAGATGTGAAGCTGCAATATGCGGGGCATGAAGTGGAAGAGGGCCGACTGTATAGGAAATAAGCATAACCTGAAAGAGAAGTATTGTCCTACTTTTCTGTTTCATCTTTCTGTTAAAACCATTTCCTCATATTCCTTATCTTACACTACTAAAATCTAATCAGGGATGAAATACCTAGTGCTAGAACTTGGAAGACACAAGGATAAACACAGCCCACTCCACAGAGGTTTACCCAGCCTGGCTACTCCTAGCTTCAGTCCAGGCTCAGCTGTGTGGGGCAGCTAATTCACAGTCACATGGCCACATCCCAGGACTCCATACTGAGGGACAGGTACCTTGTTCTTGCTTGTACTTAAGGCTCACAGCATTTTAATTTCTTATTTCTATCATAACTACTCCAGGACAAGCTGGGTATCACAAGCAGACCTTTTAACAGAAGGAGAAAGACCAAAGCTACATTTTCCCACCTCCATCTGTGGGAACTCTTTCAGGTTTAACTATCTCAATACTTGGTAACTGGAGAAAAAGGATTAGTTTGGATTCAGCCCTGCAAGAGACCTCATTCTCCTGGCCAGGTGCACGAATGTTTTTGGATGAGTGCTAGTATACTATGGTCCACAGAGGCCTTGAGACATTGTATGAGAGAGAAACAATAAAGGCTAGAAGCACGAGAGCAGAGATTGTTTTGTGAAGCTTGACTAGCTTCTTGGAAGAGATTCCTGCCTATTGGGCAGAGAATGGTAAGTATTGAGGCAAGATAACTCTCTGGTGAATTGTAGAATGTTAACAATAAACAGGGTCTCGCTGGAGACACATGACACAATATACAGCGAGAGGCATACCAGAGATGTGACTAGGGGGAGATTCATGATTCACCCTGCTTAGCCTTCTTCATTCACTGATACCCTCTCTCTGCAATATTCACAAGGGAAGACATCTCCTGGCCCACCTCTCCTCCATCTACTCCCCACTCCTTACCCATCTGTGTCGTTGTTCTCACTTCCCCCTCATTCTATTTCCAACTGGAAAAATGCTGATCTCCATCTTTTCCAAGAGGCAGTGGCACTAACTGTTGTGAAGAGCCAGGCCGAAGTCATTCATGATTCTTCATAGAAATATGGTGAATGCTCAGTTTATTGTAAACGAACTATCCTGTTTATCCCCTCAGTGTTCCAGTACACACACCACACAAGCCTATCGAGCCTGTTACTACTCTAACGTTGGTTACTGCACTGTGTCTATTAGCTTTTCTCACTCTTTGATTGGGGCATACTCTGAGAGCACCCAGCAGCACTTTCCACATTCCTCATCCCGCTTATCTCTGGTAGTTTCTTTTTTTAGCTGGATTCAAGGTCAAATCACCATGGTTACCTTGGAAAGTCCAAAGTGTTTGCAGCAGAGTGAATATTTCTTTGTGCCTTCTATTCTCTAAAAATTCCTCTACTGCAACTAACTGAATGTGACAGAAAGTAATACTATGAACAACATAATGAAGCTTGCCTTCTTCTGATGCAATATGAAGCTGAAAACAAAGAAACAAGCCTGATTGAAGTTCTCTGTCAGCTGCCCATGAACCAGCAGTCAACATTTCTGGAAGCCTTGTTCAGGAACTGGTGTCCTAAGGAGAGAAGGTAGAAGGAGGGAGAGGACAAGGGCTTTGGAAAAGATTACAGCACGCACAGGAACTTTCCAGCCCAAGAGAAATCTTAAGTGTTGCCAAAGGAAGAAGTCATGAAAAGGATTTTTACTGACACAAAGACAAAGGAGACAACAAAATGACATCACCCCAAGGAAAACATTTAATGAAAAAAACAAAAATAAGAGAGACCAAGAGATCAGGAAGTCAAACTGGGAATGCTGAATGGATCTATCATATCCAAATCCTCAATACTCCCAGACACTTTTGTAATCTTACTTACAGAAACAAGAAACATTAGCAGCTTAAACAAAATCTCCATGAACACAAATTAATAGAACATAATTGGCTCTATACAGTGACAAGCACACAGCTGGGATTCAGATTAATAAAAATATCTGGTCAGAAATACCAATATAAATATTGCCCCAATTAGCAGAAGAAGATACATACAAAAAGAGATGGTACTCAGGATCCAGTATCAAGTGGCACATAATAATGGTCAGTTAACTGGGTCTGGACTTGGTCAAGGAAAGATCCTCAGCTGAAGTGAGCTGGGCCTGGAGAGTTAACATCAAAAATGGTGCTACTTTTTTGTGTCGTTTCTTCAGGGTGCCACCAGAAAACCATGGGGAGAACATGATGATCTACCTGAAAAAATATTTTGGTAAACTCTTTTTTTTCAACCTCTGCAGCCATCAGAGGTCATGGATATATGTTTTTCCAGATGATCTTTAGGAAAGGCTTCTCTGCCATGGCAGTGCATGGCTTCCAGTAACTAAAAGTACTTGTAAAATAAGGTAATTCTTCCTAATAATATTCTAATATCAGCCAGATACTGGGAGGTCATAACTATGAATTATTCATTATTCATAATTGCTGTGAACCTCACAAAAGTGATGAAACATATTGATTTAAGGAAAATTAATTAGACTCAAGGTTTTTGCATGCATGCTATTTAGAAGATTTGTTTTTGGACCCAGGAACAAGGAAAGAACATCTTTGTCCTGCAAAGATGTCTCCCAGCCTTGTCAGGTGCAAAAAGCCCCACCCCAAATTTGTCACCCATGTTTAAACCTATGCCTCATATGTATGGAAATTACTCCATGAATATGTACCCCTTCAGCATTACATCATAAATATCAACCTTGTTATAAGCCTTTTGACCAATTAGCTTTGATGATTCACATTCTTTTCCCCACGTTTTGACTAGGAGAGTGTTCTGTTTATATTTCAAGACTGGAAAACAAAACTTTCTTACTTTTGATATTGGATGTTAAATTTCAGGCCCAGTGAATGCTTCTGAAATCTACTAATTCTTCTAAAATCCTTCTAAAATCAACTAAAATTTGACTGTTTCACTAAAATCACTAAATCTCTAATATTATACCTACCTCACTAAAATCTTTATGTTTCTGAATCCTCCAATCAATATATACCACACAAATCTTCTCTCTTGCAAGCAAGACTAAAGCATGGAGTTATTGCCTGTGAAACATCACAGCTTTCTGTGAGAGATTATCTATGTTTCATAGCCAAGGCTTCTGCTTCCCACGCTAAGTAGAAACACTAGAAGCAAAACTTCAAGAAAACATAGTGGAAATACATTTGCAGTTGAACTCAATGAACTTTAAGGTCCTTTCCAAACAAAATAGCTCTGTGAATCTACAATTAATTCTATAACTAGTTTTGCTTTTTTGTTTGTTTTTATGCTTGCTTGTTTTCTGGGAGGCAGAGGAACTGAAGATGTTGATTTCTACCCCTAAACATGTAAGCAAAACATATGAGAAGGTTAATCTCTGAGATCTTACTGAGACAAAAGAAGTAAAATTTACTGTGAAAGATTTTGAATGGAAAGAGTCCACCAATTCATTAATATTTGTATTTTTCTCTTTTCGAAGTTGGATGAAAAATTAGTTTTGGCGTCTGCATAGACTTCTTTCATGGTTCATTTGAGATCAGTAGAAAAGAGTTAGTCAACTCCAGTACTGAGGCCAGACCACACACTCTCACTACCCCAAGAGCAGACTTACCTTTTTATGTCAGTTCAGCTTCCTCATCTCAGTCCTATGTCCATGCATGCACTTTATCACTGGTTTGCTATTGGAGATCATGCTGCTGGAGGAGACGTGACACACAGTGACAAGAAGACCAGAATTACAAGGTATTTCTTGGTGGAAAATCCCGCTTCTTTGTCATTGTCCACACTGCACTCCTGAGACCTGTCCTCTATAAAGATAGCAGGGCTATCTTAGAAGAAACCTCTGCTGTTTCATTGCCAAAGTTTTTGCACAATATTGACTTATTTAGAAGATTGCAGTCTTTAGCTCACAATTTTCTGTAAATAAACTGATACATAATATTAATTCACATGATTTCTTGGGGTAGAGAATTCACTATCAGATACATAATGACACAGCTCATAAGCCACATCAACTGATTAAAGACATTTTTTCCTTTTATTCGATACCTTTTCAAAACCAATCGAAGTTACTTTAAACACCCTTTTTATTTTTTCACACCTAGTGTAACTCATTTCAATAAATTCCTTGTAATGGGAACAACAAATTTTTGGCATTCATAAGTATCATCCCAAACACTGATTGAACTTTAATTTATTACCTGAAGTAGTACAAATGTATGTTTGGAAGCAGCATAAGCTGTAGTAACTTCTGAATATTTTCCAAATTGTTGCACTCTGTGTAGTCTATATTTGTCAACTTACATTTACTCTGTTGGAACTAGATTTTACTCAGCTAAATCAACTGCAAGATGGGGATTCTTATGTCAGAATTTTGTGCCATTTTCCCATGTGAAATCAGAAAATAAGTGTATCACTGAGGCAGATTATTCCCACCACTGCTTTCTGCAGCTTCAGTGATTTCCCACTCAGCTGAGAAAACATTTGGTTGTGAAACATCTGGCTATGGAATGTTAGGAGATCTGAAGTGGCTGCTGCATCCTCTGAAGAAAAGTAACATAGTTTTACATTCCAGTAGACTAAAAAAATATTTAGCAAAAACTCACCAGAGACTATCCAAGATGCTGTAGCTGTGATCATAGACTTCTCTAACCATATTGCCCTGGCACGTGCTGATGTAACAGAGATTGTGAAGCTATTATGGGCATAAAAGTATAACTCCAGCAGAAAAGCTGAGAATGCACACTGGAGCAAGTAAGGAATTGTAAAAACAAGGAAAATGGAAAATCGCAAGTAAAGAAAATCTGTTCTGTCTAGCTTTCAGTTTTTCTCTCATGAATGATTCTCAGAGGTGAGAGCTACCCAGCTCTACTGAGGTTACCCCAAAAAGAATAGAAAATTGTCAGAGAAGAAGAAAATTTTGACCTATTTACCACTTCTGTGCTTAAGTAAAAAGTAATACCTGAAAACAGAAAATAAGTAATTCTATATAAGAGTAAGTCCAGTAATTATTTTATTCATTATAGTCCTAGGCCTAAAGATGAGGCAGAGTACAGACCAGCACTTTATCACGTATATGGATACAGCACCATCATCCAGGGGTGTTTGCTGAAATTCACGCCTCTGGGCACCCTCTTCCAGCCCTGTGCGTAGTTAGTTAGGCCTGATTGAAAGACCATTCATACTTACTTGAATTTAAGATTGTTATTCTGATTGATGTTCAGAAAGAAATGAAGTTTTCTTACCATCATACTGACACACCTCCCATTAATAGAAAGGACCAGCCATTGTAGCAACTGATCACACAGAAGGACTTGTGGTGCAAACTCTGAAGTCAATGAAAAAATCATAAAACTGTCTTGTGAGGTTGAAAAGCAGGGGGTTCCTGGAAAAAGACACCTACATAAATTTCATCACCATGAACGAAAGATAGGAAGTGTTGCAAGGAATTATCCAGGCTAAGTAAAGTGTCCATGTACCTTACACATCACGGCAAAGTATGTAGGCAGGGGAAATAGAATACTAAGCACAAGAGTAGAAGTATAACATGTAGTGCCAAGAGTATCAGGTATATGGATAGTGTTCTATTAATGGCCAAATTTATAAATATGTTCACAGAAAAGAGGAAATAAAAAGATTGATTCACTAGGCAACTGAGATTAGAAGTATTGAGATATTGCTTAAAGTATGAAAGTCGTATCTGCAATCAGATTTTTCAAATTGAAAAGTCTTGACACATTGTCATCATAAAGAAGTTTTGAAAGCAGGCTTCGTTGAATCTCCAAGTCATTAACAGTTTTGTTTGAAAAGATATGGGAAAAGGTGAATTGTGCAGCACGTGAGTGAGCCTGCCAGGGAAGAGGCTGTGCTCGACCTATTGTATTGCTTACAAACAAGGAAGGGTTGGTCAGTGATACTGTAGTTGGAGGAAACCTGGGATGTAGTGACCATGAGATCATAGAGTTTTCAGTTGGCAGTGCGACAAGAAGGGGCACGAACCAAACCTCCATGCTCAATTTCCAGAGGGCAGACTTTGGACTGTTTAAGAAATTAATTGGGAGGATACCATGGGAAACAGCTCTTAATAGCAGGGGGGTCCAGGAAGGGGCTGGACATACTTGAAGAATGAGATCATGAAGGCACAGGAGCAGCCGGTCCCATTGTGCTGAAAAAGGTTTTCTAAATTTCTAATTTCTAAAACTACTCATAGCCTCTCCAGCTATATTTTTAGCTTCTGAAAATCTGGTAGTGTTGGAGACATTTAACCTCCTTCTTGGGTTTATCATCCTGACAGGCATGTGTCAGTCAGGAACTTGGCTGCGCCAGCTGCTGCTGTATCACCAGCTGCTTTGTTCCAGATGTGATCCTCCAAATGGGCCACTGAGCCTTCCTCTGTGCAGCAGGGTGCCCGAGGTTAGCACAGATAAACACTTCCTACTCTCTTGTTGGTGTGGGTTGGGTTTTTTTTTTTTCCTAGTTGGTTTCTTTCTCTGGTTTGGGGAGGGGTTGTTTGTTCATTTGTTTTGTTGTTGGGTTTTTTTCGGGGAGGGGGGGTGGTCCTTTTATTTTTGTTGTTGCTGTTTCTAATTTGGGAAGGAGAAAATCTACTTCTTTCTCAGCAGTCAGCAGCTGATTTGCCTGTATTGATATATACCCCTCATTACACCTGTCCCAAACTTTAGTTAGTCCAAATTGTAATGTCTGTGCAGATACATTCTTCATGAGATTTTCCATGCCAGCTTTTCATGACATGTCCAGTGTGCATTGTGAGACAGGCTTAGCCTGCTCCACGCTTAAGGTAGGCTTTTGAGGAGGTATATGTATACAGCTTTCACCCAGGAGTGAGGAACCTAAAGGAAAAAAAACCTGCTTATTATTGTACCACACCATATTATCGTGAAACTCACCCATTGCATGTCTTCCATTCAAAGCATGTTCAGTTTTCATCAGCTTTTCACTGAACTTCATAAATGTCTGAGTAATCAAAAGGTCCTTAAAGGGAGGGACAAAGACAACAAAACTAATTCCCAAACTACAAAAACACCTTGCTGTAGAGGATTTTTGCAAGTACTAAAAGGAAAAAAAAGTCTTTCTGAACTAGGAGATTATATTTCTGCTTTTCATGATTAAATTTGAAATGGCTGCCTCCAAGTAAACATCTGAGCGTCATCTGTGTTGGAACTAAAAAAATTTGAGATGTGGATTCATTTAGGAGATACAAAGTAAATTGTGTTCTTGCTCAAGGTTACAGATTTGGATTAATGTCTGAATTTGAAATCATTGGTTTTCACAGTGCAAATAATAACTTTTGAAAAATTAGGAGTATTTTGCTTTTGATTCTTCCAAGTCAATTTAGTGCTGGTGAAAGCTGCTTGATTGACAGCCCTGGAAACCAACACTCTAAGCTCATAAGCAGTCTGGGCAGAAGGAAGTAATGTGCATAACAGCAGCATGAATTTTCACTTATTTCTGGTACATGTCAAAACGAACATCAGACATCTGGCTCCTTGGGACACAGCCACATCGCCCAGGCAGATGTTGGCTTTTCAGGCCTGAAAATGATGGAGCACCTCAAGCAAATCTCATTCTGAAGAATTTCTCTGAGAAGTAACGTGGAAATTCTGATGAGAAATTTGTTCTCCCAGGAACCAGAGAAGAAGCAATTCAGTATGAGATTTAACATAACATAAACAGTATGAGATTTAACATAACTAAGNTCCACATATTCTAATAACCAACAACTATCAGTTCTAACCACCCACCAGTAATTCCCATTTGGCAGAAGATTGGGGGGAAGTGTAAGAGAGGTAAGGATTATATCCCATTTGCACGACTAGTGAAAAATTATTCCTGCAGCATTTATTATCATCTGTGCATACTTTAACCAGATTCATCTCTTTTGAACAAATTTAATTTACAAAGCTACACTATGTCAACACAAAAATAAGGAGCAGGTAGTTCAACAGCTCCCATTCTAAGGTATTTTGTGTAATTTCCAAACCTTTCTGAAGAAATTTGCATTGCCCCAGAGCAGTGTTATGCTGATAACAGGACTACAGGAAGGGGATTCTTTACATGTACAAATTCCTATTTCCATCCTAAAGGTGTAGCCAACCTGGACTAGGGTTAGTGCCAGTGGATTAAGTAATCCATTGCAACCGTGAGCTGGTCTTTATGCCCATGAAGAGCATTACAACTAATGTCAGACACTATTGTAGAAAAGGACTTGTGGGGGAGGCAAAATATCTGAAAGTTACCCTCTCTTACCATAAGAGCAGTCACGATATGATCACTCTATCGAACATTCCCTGGTCACGATCAGAGTGGGTTTTTACAGAGCTGTCCACTTAACAAAATGGAAATAATCAAAATTCAAGTCAAATAGTATTTGTTACAAAACAGTAAAGCTAAATATACCAATTTGTTCTCTTATTATTTTGCATTTGAAAAAAATAAATGGGAGGAAAATTTCAATATGGGATTATTGTTTTAAGATGTTGTCTTTGAAATAGTTCAAAATCAATCTTTTCAAGTACACTTTTTGGTTTCCAAATTATTCACCAAATTCAAGTCAAAGATATATATATTTTGAGAAGCTTCCTGAGTTCTGCCTTTTATCTATTTATATTAACAAATATCTTTTTTTTTCTATGTTACCACTGATAGATAAAGCACATTCTTCAAAAATATCTGTACTCTGTCCCCATCAGTGTCCACTTTTATACTAATGTTTTTAAGAAACTGCAAGTCAGGAATAACAAGATCCTCTGGTAAAAAAATTGGACACTGATGAAATTCTGACCTGATTAAATCAGTGCCAATGTTTTCATTAACTTCAACAGAATTAGAATTTAACTCACAACATTTCTCTCATTTCTGATGTATCAGTATATGCTTTTGCCACGTGCTCCCTTCTTATGTTTTGCATTCTAGTCATTCACTACATTTATTTTCTGCTTCTTACTCCAGATGGGTTGTGTGGCAGCGGTCTTACTTGAACTCTGAAGGCACCAGAATGGATGCATTTCCAAGATAAGTCTTTCACTTGAAACCGGTTCAGAATGGAACTCTTGTTTTTGCCTTTTCTTGAACAGCACTCAGTGATAAGGTTGTCAGATTTCTTTAGAACTTTTTTGCCCCACAAGAAATCACTTAGAATAGTGTCATGGTTTAGACCCTGGCTGGATGCCAGAGATTTACCCACAACCTCTCCTGGAGGAAAAAACTGGAAAACAAAACTGGTCACAGGCAAAAGCAAGGCAAAGTACCAGTGAAGAATATAAAGGATTTATCTATTAACTAACAAGATCAGAACTTATGTGAGAAGCATTATTTAAAAGGCAACCTTTTCCCCCCACCCCTCCTTCTCTTACAACAGAT
>WEKX01003006.1:2884-16298 GCA_013390025.1 Pitta sordida
GAGTGGCCTGTGAGCCTGTGAGGCAACTAGGTTTATGTTCACCACCCTGGGATGTGCGTTCGGTCTCTGTACGGGCGATAGCTGATGAGTTGGTGTCATGGTTTCTTATGGTGTTGAAATGGACAATTTATAGAAAAGGAAAAAACCCCTCTTTTTTTTTATTCGTTCATTTTCTCTCTCTCTCTCTCTGCTTGTTTTGTTTTATTTTTTCTGGTGCAGAAAGGGGGAGCAAAACCACTCCCCTGGAAAGGGAAGGGGAGGAGGAGGGAGGCAGAGTTTTTGGGGGGCTTTTGCAGGGCTTTGGGAGAGAGGGCTCTCTCTTGCTGCTGGTGCTGGGAGAGGAGAAAACAGTCGCAGCAGAAGCTTCTGGATGCCAGCAGCCTTGCAAAAACAGGTTCATTCTCTCCTTGCCCCTCCCTTCCCTCTCCCTTTTGGGAGGTCGTGCCCGTGAGTCCCTGTGCCCCACTGGTTTCCTTCCCCCTCTCTCCCCAGCCCCTGTTCTCTCGTTTCGCCCTCTCTAACTGCAAGACCACCCCGTTTCCGCCCCTACCCCCATTGGTGTCCGTGTGGGTTTGTTGGGGCTTTTTTTCTCTCTCTCTCTTTGTATTCAGTGCTCTTTCTCTCCCTGGCTGGTTTGGGGGCTCCGGAAAAAAAACCCGCCATTTTGCACGTGTTTGCACCTTTGCTCTCATCCCCTTGCTCAGGATCGCCCTCCCTCCAGAGAGCAAGAGAGAGGTACTGCAGCTGCGGGGCTCCCCAGCGCCACCTGCCGGCCAGAGGAGAGCCACTGCAGCTCCTGCCCAACACAGCGCCCCCTGCTGCATCCCAGTGGTACAACACCTGGAACATCACATTCAAGAAGAAAAGACCTCGGGGTTGGGAAAATTAGGGATTGCTGTTGTTACTGATTTATATGTAACTGGTTTACCTTCCTTTTTTCCCTGGTTCTCGTCCTCGACATTCCTTAACCACTACACATTCAATTTTCAATATACATTAATAAAGTTGGTGTTTCGACCTCTGGCTAGTCTCTTGCCAATTAATAACCACACTTATTGACCTCTAATGGTCACAGTTGGACTAGATTATCCTTGCAGGTCCCTTCCAACTTATAGTATTCTGTGATTCCGTGATTCTGTGAAATATTTATAAGGTGTCTTTCTCTACTGTAAAGCTGCCAATCAGAGGCATCTTGGCACATGACACAAGGGATCCAGCATCCACGGACACTGGAAGGTGGAGCCAGATTTGGCTCAGTCAGCACATATTGTGAAGTGATGTGAAGAATCCAGTGTAGGTGTGGCTCAACTATTCCATTAATATTTTACTTCTAATAGGCATTCTCTACTTGTTTGCAATATCAAAGAGACATATATGACAAGTGCCATCTTAAAATCATTTGATTTATCTTAATGGATGAGTACTGTATGAGAGGAGATAGGGGAATGAAGAACGGGTTCTTCACTTTGGACATAACAACCACATGCATCACTATCGGCTGGGGGATGAGTGGCTGGAGGGTGGTGAAATGGAGAGGGATTTAGGAGTAATGATTGACAGGAAACTTAATATGAGCCAGCAGTGTGCCCAGGTGGCTAAGAGGACCAGTGGCATCCTGGCCTGTATTAGGAACAGTGTGGTCAAAGCTATCCTTCCCCCGTACTCAGCACTAGTCAGACCACATCTTGAGTACTGTGTGCAGTTCTGGTGTCCCCAGTTTAAGAAGGATGTTGAGCTGCTTGAGAGGGTCCAGAGNTTCGCTTGAGAGTTGGACTAGACGATCCTGTGGGTCCCTTCCAACTCAGAATAACCTTTGAAAAGCTGGAAAACGAAGAGCTGCTCCGATTGCCGCCACTGCTGCTGTGCCGCAGGAACTGCTGCTGCCAGCGCTTCTGGAACTCCCACTGTGCTGCTGCAATGCCCCACTCCCCTTTCCAGGATCTACCATGGTCACTGAGGGGGGAAAATGCTGCAGACAGCAGCGCCCGAACACAGCAATATGGAATACAAAACAAAAAGATGCTTTCAGCACACACATTACAATGCCAACCTATGACAGTTTAACAGTCTATTAAACAATGCTTGGCAATGCATGGGTGGCTGGACCTTATGGCTGTGTGAGACTACACACTGTTTCTCCTTTATGGGTCCATCAGCAAGCTGCTCCCTAGCCTTACAGCAATATGGCCGTCAGAGGAGCTAAAAGCCTGTGATTATCCATATAGATCAGTAAAGCTGATCCCCTCCCCCTCTCTTTCCCTCATGTTCTCCAGTGTCCTTTCCTTAGGAATAAATGGATTTATATAATACGCACTGAATTTGGGGAGTCTGTTGTAGCCTCTTCAGATATATAAGGACATTGATAAGCTCTAATTCATCTTCAATGACTGAGGTACATTCATCTTTTAGAAAAGAAGTGACAATCTAAATTTACCTGAATTCAACAGGAAAAATCATCGGAAGAGACTGCTTAAATGGTGCAAACACATTTTATGAACTGTGTGAAATCTTACTGACATGTCTGGGGAAAAAGAGCACACTGATAAGAGATTCTGAAATATTTACAAAATTACATTACCTTCAGAAAGATGCAAACACAGGAAGATAAGAGTTTCAGGTGAAAGTGGCTTTCTTTCTTTCTGTCCTGGAAACATGTCAGGTGGAGTTATAAACTTGAGATGTGCATGTATTCAGCAAAGTTTGCATATGTGTGAATACACCCCCTCCCTCACCTGTTGAAATCAGTACCTGACAGCCTTTCATTTCTGATAGGTAATATCAGTCTGGATACAGAGCAATTGTGATGTACTCACATCTGGCATGTGGGTTCAGGCAGCTGACATGCCATCCACATTCTGCTAGACTAGAGAATGAGGGAAGTGATTTTTTTGTCTTGAGGAAATATATTTTGGGGGGGAGGTTTTCTTCCACTGGGATTGTGTGCACATTCTGTAATACCTAGCATGAGTTTATGCCTGAAAAATACTATCAAATATTTTCTATCTTGCTACTGGTGCTCAGATTTTCCATAAACACAAATACTGTGATTACATCTCATTTGAATAGCACCTGTAGATTAATCAAGGCTGCTGTTCCTGCCAAAGAAAGAAGTCAACCAACAGTGAACAGGAATTGTAGAATTATCATAGAAATCTTCATGAATTTTCTGAGAATAATGATACACCGTGATCTTTTCCTATCATGTGTGCCGTATTCACAGAATCAGTAAGGTTGGAAAAGACCTTAGAGATCATCGAGTTCGTTGGAGAGATGCTGAGACTTTGCAAAATTGTAAGCATGTTCAATGTCAATGCATGCATGAGATAGCCTAAATGAAAATATACCAAATAGCACTGGACTGTGAGCAGATTAATTTTGTTCATCAGAAATGCCTGCATTTATCATCTCTCTTTGTAATCTTCAGGTCTAGCAGCAGGGAAACATCTCAATATGAATTTATCAAGCATACAAAGGTATCTAGTGGCCAAATTTATACTAGTGGATCAGTTTTATCCAACGTCTCATTCAAACCTGGCCTGAAAACTCTGATGAAGTAATGCTTGGCAGAGATTGATGACCTGTGTACTTCATAATTCATTCCAGTCTTCAGACAATGGCCAATCCCCTATGGTTGAATAACAGTAATTTTCTAGGAGTTAAACTATGAAGTGTATTATGAAGGCACGATTAAAAAAAAAAAGAAATCTAAAATAACCCTTTCTGGTAACAGCAGAGTAAGAGCTGTGGTAGCTCTAAAGAAGGTATGAAGATAGAAATATAGGTTTGCTAGCCTTGCAGGACAGAGACAGTTTAGTCCAACTGGTCAGATCTGAGCTAAGCTCCTGATCTAAGCTCCTTGCTCAGTTCCTGTGACTGCTGCCACCCAGGTAGCTGGGACCAATAGTAGTATGTAGTTAGTTTTGTCCCACCTGCCCACCTGCCCCACAGTGTGGGCATGAAGCACCTAGCACAGCCTCAAGCATGCTTCTCCCTCTGCCTGCTACTTTCTGCATCAGGCATAGAGGATGCAGAGAGCAGTCTGCAACTTTAAGTGAAAGTAAAGGCTTGGTAGCTCTGGCAGAACCAAGCAAGCAAAAGCCGGCTTTGAGGCAAGAACAGCAGCTGGCATTCAGGTGTTTCAGAATAGAGAGGGGCTGGAACATATGAACAGGTAGCAGTACACATGGTGATAGTACCATCTGAGGATAAGCAAGGATGCTTGAGCCTGTGTTGTGGAGCAGGAGGACATGGGGCTGAGGGAGAGGGCTGGGGTTGGCCGAACAGGTTGTTTTAAGTGGGAGGCTGTGCTGAAGGAGTGGAAAACATCCAGAGCATCTCATGAAATAACCCCACCTCTGAATACTTAATTCTTTATTAATTTGAATGTGCCAATAAACACTTGACAAAAAAAGAGACTATCACTCTGGGAAAAGAGAGAGCTCGGGCAGCACATCACAAGCTTCAGATAAAAGTCCTCCACCCCTTTCAGTGGGGAGAAATAAAAGAAAGGCTAGACCTGGGAGCTGAGAGCTGAGCCTTTGAACAAAGGGGAAGTTCAGTGGGTTTGTGCCATTAAATAATTTATAGCTTCTGAGCTCCATCATGGGGAAAATAATTAAATAAACATAGGTCACCACGGATTATAGCTAAATGATCACTGGGAAGTTACATGTACTGCTTTTTTCCTAACGTACTTACTGAAAATTCCACTGACTCAGGGTGTTTTGCCTGTGTCAGTGCTTTATGTGAGGCCTTAGTTTTCTTGTGACAGCTCAATTATCTATGAAGTCAATGCAAACAGCTAGTGCTTTTTTTTCTCCATAGACATTTAGTTTTTAAGTACTGGCCATTAAACTGGGACCTGCTGGATTTTGTGCGTATGATCACTTCACCTCTCCTTCGCAATGAGCTGTGGATTGACTGCTATTTTTGTCCTCAGTTTTACAAAAGCTATCCTGCACTGTCAGCTCTTCCACAGTGATAAGAGCTCCGTCTGAAATGACTGATAATTTACCACTTGTGGAAATGAATTTCCAAACAAACCGTTATGTATTGTACTCCTTTCAGAGGTGAAAAAGGAAACCTAAAGAAATAATAATTAAAAAAACCCTCCAAATCACACACTCATACAAACCAAAGCCCAGCTATTTATTGTAGAGTTTTCTAAAGGAAGAAAAAAAATACAAATATGTTATTAAAATATATTCCATATCTCAGAGACAACATAAACAACCATATGATATGGCAGTTTCTATAGTGACTGCTCACTTTCCTTTAAAAGCTCACTAGGCAGACAAAACCAGAACAACTGGCTGTGATGTTGTGTAATTATTTCCCCTCATCCTTCCCCCAAAATACTGAATATACAGATTTTCTATCCTAGAATGGAAATGTCCCTCCTTGTAAAAGAGCCTTTGTTACATGAGAGAAAGGAGGGGAAGTCATCAGGAACAGCTCAGTGGTAGTGTGGAGTGCAGAATATTAGTCATCTAGCTGAATTGACTTTGGTTTGTGGTTTGGCATCTGTCTGGCTCCAGCAGGACCTTCTGTGGGACTGCTGCCTGTCAAGCATGCCATCCCTGCCCACAAGGCATCATAGCCATCTCAGTCTCTTTGTTGTTGGAGGTATATGACCAAGACGAATGACATAAGGAACATTAACAGAAGCAGAGTGTTACACTTGGGCTTACTGATAATCACTGGACTGTGCTGTGGAGTGACACAGAGCACAGCTACAGACCTTGAGAGAGTAATACATGCTGGTAATTTCAAGGAAAAATTAAGAAGTCGGTGGTTTTTTCCTTTGGGTTATTATTTGGGGTTTTTCCCCCTTTTTGTTATCTTCCAGCATCTTTGCCCTACTTTTATTTGATAGGCATTTAATAGCAACACTTTCTGCTTTGCAATATGGGCGCTTTTATGGTCGAGCACTGAGTGAAATCACATGCATTACTCCTACTGTAAGTTTTCAACTGACTTGTATGAATGCCTGACTGAGCATTAATTCCTAGAGAACAAAGATTCAGAGTTGGATTCAGCAGAAGTTTAATTTTTTCTCCTCACAGCTGTTCCTACTCTATTAGTAGTGATCCCCTTGACATTGCCACTCAGCACTTGAAGACCTGCCAGACAAGACCATGAAGTTGATCAACAAGAAAGGTATATTAGCATTTCAGTTGCGGGGAAGGAAAAAAACCCAAAACACTTGGTGCCTGAAGATATATGACTTACCTGACAGTGCAGACTGCAGTAACACTGAGTTTAATTTTACCTCTGAAGCAATATTGTTCTTAATATGGGCTAATTCTGAGTAAATAATTCAGTGCTGCATGACTTATTTGTTTCAATGCTCCTTGTACTGAGATAATATTGATTTCCTATCCTTGAGTTTCTCAGTAAACTCAGTTCTTCCTGAAGTCTGGATTTATGGCAAACATTTTGCTGTGAGAATTCAGTGCATAAGACTGAGACATTGACTAGACCATTAATCAGATAGCACTACTCTGTGGTGTTTAGGGTTTCATGCCTTTTCTCGATGGATTTAGCTTGTGATACAAAGCTTGAGAGATGTTTATATTTGGAAAAGGGTGTTTTGGGTATTAAGCCTGTGAATTTGAAATTTGGTCTTTGCAAGTACGATGACAATAAAGTGAAATTGGACCACCAGTCCTAGGAAATTAGCAAAAAACCCAAGAGTGTATTCCAAGAAATAGACAGAGCAAAACATATGCATACCTTTGCTAGTACAGCCGGCCCTCTTGCACTTCGCGCCCCCCATATTGCAGCTTCACATCTTTGCGGCATCATTTTTTAGCGATGTAGGGAGCCCTTTCTCGCAACTGCGCATGCACGACCTGGCACGCGTGAACATTCAATGAGGCAGTCATGAATATGCAAATCAACCCTCACAGCCACCGCTGCAGCTCAGCTGTCCCGCTTGCACCATCTCGGCCGCGGCAGCTTGCCCTATCCCACACCAGTCCTGCCATGGGCAGCTCACCCCGTCCTATGCTGCTCTGCTGGCCCCTTCCTGCCACGCCCACCCCAGTGCCGCTGCTCCACTTGCCCTGGGCCACCCTGCCCGTGCTGGCCCTGCCGTGGGTGGCTCGCCCTGGCTCCACTTCTCCGCTCATCCTGCGCTGCTGATGCCGGCCCCGCTGCAGGTGTCTGGCCCCACCCTATCCTGGCCCTGCTGCTCTGCTCGCCCCGGCCTGGACATGGCAGCTCTGCTGCTTCCCCAACCCCCTGGCGTGGCCACTGTGGCAACCGATACACAGCCACACAGTGCTGAAACAGCACTGGGGAGCCATCTGAGGGTGTGGGGCAAATTTGCATATTAATGAGCTGCCATTCAACATGGAAGTAGGGCTTTGTGGAGCCCGATTAAGACCATGGCTCCATGATATAGCAGACCTGACTGTAGTACACTATATCCCCACTGCACTGCTAACCCTCCATTACGACCTCATGGATTTGCGAGGAAAATTTCTCGCAATTTTGCTTCAGGCATTTGCAATGCTCCCCAGCCGATGCATGCGCAGTGGCTCTGCTCTGCCAAGAGGCAGCACCGCCACTCCCTGTGGGTTGGGACAGCCCAGCCCCACAGGGAGGGCCAAAAGTCACACTGTCCCCTGTTACTCTAAGCCCAGCCAGGGACTGACCCCACCCCGGGGGTGTGTTACTGTTTCCATGGCTACAGGCAGGGAAGGGAAGTGCCCCAGGAAAGTGGGGCTGGCCGCGGAGGCGGGGCAAGTGCTGTGTTCTGGGACAGGGCAGAAGCAGGACATGCTCATTCTGCTGCCGCAGCTGCTGCCCACCTGTGTTGCACGGGGCTGGGCCAGTGAGTGGGCACGAGCACTGGGGCCAGGCCAGCACGCAGCCACAAACACCGGGGCCGGGGGCCGTGGGGGGAGCAGTGGCACAGGGTTAGGGCTCTGAGGACACACAGTCGCAACAGCCCAGAGAAGCCTAGAGATCTCCGGGGGGTTCTCCTGAGTCAGAGGGGGCTCAGAAACAGTTTACTTTGCTCCCCTGTGCTGAGAGAGCCTGGGGGAAGGAGCGGAAAAGTGTCTGCAGTGCTCCAGAGTGGCAGGGGGTGGAGCAATGGGCGTGGCCTTTATGCATATTAATGACCTGTCTGTGTTTGTGAATTTGACGTTCTGCGAGAGCCCTGGCATGACTCATTCCTTGCAAATGATGGGGTATAAATGTACTTTAAAAACTAAGTTGGCACAACAACTGTTCTTGTGGTAATTAATTTTATTGGTGCTGAATGATGTTCAGGAACTAAAATTGAGAACAATTATACTTTGACTTTGGAAGGACAATCCTCGTTTTAATGTATTAATATTCTAATATAGAGTGAGACAAAAGCCTTGAAATTAAAAAGGGTTACTGTGAGTTTTTGCAAGAGCAGGATCACCAAAATTATTGTTGTTCTTAACATGCCATGCAATTAGATGATGTTTTAATTAAAAGAAAAAAAGTGTGCTATCAAAGTAGGTTTTACCTGCCTTTAAACTGAGAAGATTAAGTTATAATTTCAGTAATTCATTTTCAGCTTGATGTAGTATTTTACTTCTCCACCTGTGACAAATTCAGGGTTTTTTTAGACACACTTCATGAGGAAACACCATAAGTTAACATGACATCCGCACATAAATACAGGCAAACTGGTAAAAATTGGGGTTTCAGCAGTGCTCCAAAAGTTAGGAAAGCTGACTTTACCACATCTGTCTCTGCCACAGAGGCTTTCTGGGACCTCGATAAGATCCTTGAAGCTGGGTCAACATGAGGCAGTCTGTGATGCACAGTCTGAGCTGCAGTACTCTCACTGATGTTGCCATTCATAGGATCCAAAATCACTCTGACATAAGGCGATTTCTTCTTGAATAGCTTATTGCCTTCTTAGAGGGGAAGATACTTTATGGGTATAAACAACCAAGTTCATGGCTGGAATTTTCAATATTTTTCAGAGCTGACCATATTTTCTACTGTGGGATCTGAATCAAGAGAACGAAAGCTGGCTTTGAAAGTCTAGCCTTATGATGTCCTTTGAACATTACTGCTAACATAAACTGGTTTGTTTGCAAAACCAACAGAGAATGCCATCCACATTATTTCTGTGATTTCTATATTGTCATTGTAATGGTGTTGGAAGAACAGAGAAATAATTCCATAGCACAGTTTGTTGGTTTACTGCCTGCTAGATGTATTTACATAGTCTAAATGGATATGCAAACAAAAAAGTCTGCCATATGATTTATTGAAACATTTATCACCTCAACTCACTTTACTTGAGCACAGATACGTTTGTGATACAGTCAACTTTCTCTACTTTGCAGTTCCTCATTTGCGGATTTACCTCATCACAGTCTGATTTTCCTGCAACTGGAGAGGCCCACACCGGGGCTGTATGTGCTTTTCTGACCTCCCCACTTTCTCTCCCCGTCCCGGGGGCGGCTGCACCAGGGAACGCTGCTCTGCCTGCGCTGCCTGCCCCACTCTCCCTGGCTTGCGATGGGTGGACCCAGCTGTCCCGCTGTGTCCACAAGGCCCGGGGACTTGTGCTATCGGCAAGCTGATTTTGAAAAAAGCACACAGCCCTTTGCCGGTCACCTGTGCACCACAGAGATGGCACATGCCCACCTGTTGTCTCCGTCAAGACTGGGGACGGTGGCTGACACCGTTTCACTGGTTGAAATCAAAAGAGGGGAAAACCCTTATCTCGGTGCTGTTGCATTCATGGGAAAAAAAAAAAAGAATACATCAGCGACATAGCCCGATGTACTGGCACCAGTGGTGTAGGCTGCTTATATCACACTGGAGAGGGCAGGGGGCTATCCTCCAGAACACGGGTTGGGGGGAAAGGGAGGTGCAGAGAGTGGAGGAGGAGAGGGAAGGGGAGAAAGCTGCAGGCAGCAGGCCGAGGTGGGCGGGGAGGAGCGAGGCTGCAAACCCAACAGGCACGGTGTGTCTGTCCTCCGTTGCTGCTGCTGGCTCCTCTCACCCGTCCCCCCCCGCGCTGTATCACAGGCATAGCTCAGTGGGACTGTGCTCGAGGCAGGGCCGGACAAAGAAGGGTTAGTGTTTCTCTGGCAACACTAGCAAGCCGCGAGCTCTGCGTGAGCCGTCTCGCAGCACCCTCGCTCCGCCCGGCGCCCTGGAGCCAGTCCCAATGAGCCAGCCTCTGGCTGGTCTTTGTTTATATTAGACAGTTATGGTTTGTCTTTAAAATTACGTAAAATAGGATGCTAGGCAGGATGGATTGGGGGAAAAAAATGAAAAAACATTTGTTTATTTACCTGTATGTGAATGTTTCCCACTCCCTCCTATCCAAGAGGATAGAGGGGGAGGGGAGAGGGGAAGGGACAAACAAAGGGAAGAAACAATAATAATAGGGAATAAACACAAACCGATGGGGAGAGGGAAAAGAGAAAAATCCAAAACCCAACGAGTTGTTTTTCTACTGTCCTTTTTCCCGATGGGTATGTGGAGGAGGAGGACTGGGTGGTGATGGTGCTGCTAGAGGAGCTGCTGCACGGCTGATGTGGAGGCAGATGGCCAGGATACTGGGAGAAGGGAAGAGTTCCACGGAGAAACCGCTGCATTCGGGAGAGCGTCTCTCTGTGGAGATGGTCCGAGGGGAAGTGCCTGAATCTCTCAGCGCCGTAACTTTTAAAAGCCTCTACAATCCTCCCCCGTCATTTTATCTCTGCCCCATGGGGTGCAGCTCTGAGCCATCAATCTTGTCTGTCTTCTGCTAACTCCGGGAGAGCCAGTGGTCTACGTCATCATGGCAGCCCCCAGCTGCCTCCATGTGGCTACCGTTGGCTTGGGCAGGGAACCGGGCGAGTGCACTGCAATTGTAATGTGCCGCACTGCCATGGCAGCCTGGGACCTGTCCGCTGCGCCAGATGCATGCGTGCTGAGGCTGGAAAAAAACAGCAAAAGAAAAACAGCTGCCTCCACTCAACCCCTGGAGAAAATGGAAAAAATTCAAAAGGAAAACCAGGTACATACGTATTAACCAATGACAGGCAGAGCCCAGGACCCTGACAGGGTGTGCTCAAAAAAGGCTACTGATTAAGTACTGGCTGGGGTTTTTTTTTGCTGTTGTAGAGTCACAGACCAAGGCAGAAATCTTCACTGTCTTGGATACTCAGTCTGTCATTTCAAATGAGAAGATAACAGCCCCTCATTAGAAGAAAAGCATTCCTGCATTACAAAAGAAGCTGCAGCTCAGAGAAAGGGCAGTGAAACTGCTGAAGTTGTGCTACTTGGGTAGAAGCAATTCTCTTAATGCTATTAGATACCTGGTCTGTGAGAAAGAGGCATTATGTATAAAAACAAAAGCAAGTCTTTAAATATGCAAAGTTAACGGGAGCTGCCCACAGCCTCCCTTGGCCTTCCACACCTGTCGCCTCACTGCATGGGAGTCCTGTAGAGGCCAGCAGCCCCCTCCCTTCCCCCTCCCATTCGGCCACTGAGCAGGTCCTGCACAACAGCAGACTTTCATGGTCACTCACAGCCTTATGACAGTCCGATTCAAAAACCAGCTGCTTCTACCAGCCATGACTGGATCCTTGGCCCCTCTGCTGTTGCTCAGAACTCTAGCCCCAGCCACCGGGAGCTCAGCTGCTGCTCTGCTGCCCCTCGTAGCTGCGTTCCCTGCCACAGCCCCGCAGGCACCTGTGCCGAGGAGGTAACACAGCAGTGAGGGGTCAGAAATACAGCCCTGCTGTAGCTTCTCAGCCCGCAGCAGAAGCTCAGGACGCCTGCAGGGGCAGAATGGGCACAGGGACGGGGCAAAGAAGACCATCTTTGCTCCCCTGACTGCTTGCGTCATGCGAGGAGCTTCCAGGAGTGCCCTGCAACCGCTCTGGAGCTGAGGGCGAAGAGCAATGGGGGAAATTTGCATATTAATAAGCTGCCTATGTACGTGGACTGAGGGCTTCACGGGGGTGGGGGGAGGCCACCAGACTCGTTGTAATACGAAATTATTTGAGGGCCGACTGGAGTATACATACAGGCTGGAGAGGAGCTGGGAGAAACCTTGTATTTTTTTTCAAGATGCATGTGCAGGATTTTGTGTGGAACAGCATGTTATTTCAGATGTCACCTTCCCGATACATATCAAATCTTCTCAGGAGACAGGAGCAGTGAGAGACCTTCCTGCTGTGTATATGCATATACGTGTGTATATGTATATACATATACATATGACATGCATATATATATATATGTATGTCATATATGTATATATGACAGCTCTGTATCCCCATGCTCTCTGCAACCTGAGAGTGAGCTGTCACTTCAGCACTTTCCACACTTGTAAGTTGAGTTTCCTGGCTTCCTTCCACGGGGGTCATAGCCTGAGTCACTCTCACTCAGTGAAGTGCTCTATCACCCACCAGACCCAGGCAACTAGTGGACTGGGTTAGTTTTTCTCTTGCTATTTGACCATGGCTGAGCAGATGACAAATATATTTTAATACAGTACAGTTATACCCCTGCATGTGCACCAACTGGATGTGACAGCATTCACCACCACTCTCTGGATGTGACCATCCAACCTGTTCTTAACCCAGCACAGAATGCTCCTGTCCAAGTCACAGGTTGCCAACTTCTCCAGGAGTTTGCTATGGGAGTCAGTGTCAAAGGCTTTACTGAAGTCTAGATGTATTACATCAACTGCCTTCTTCTCATCTACTAGGCAAGTTACTTGGTCATAAAAGGAGGTCAGGTTGTTCAGGCAGGAACGTACCCCTCCTAAATCCATGCTGGCTGGGCATGATCTGGTCATCCTGCAGGTACTGAATGATTGCAGGCAGGATTATCTGAACCATAAATTTACCTGGAACCGAGGTCAGGCTGACAGGTGTGTAATTTCCTGGATCATCCTTCCAGCCCTTCCTCTGGGTGGGGGTCACATTGGCCAACTTCCACTCATCTGGGACCTCACCTGTGAGCCAAGACTGTTGATAAATGATGGTGAAAGGCTTAGTGAGCTTGTCTGCCAGCTCTCTCATCACCCTAGGATGGATCCCATTCGGTCCCATGGACTTACGAGGTTCCATGTGGATCAGTAGGTCTCTAAATTCTTCCTCCTGGATTACGGGGATACTGTACTGAACCCTGACCCCATCTACCAGTTCAGAAGACCAGTTGTCCTCTAGACAATCTGCCTTACTGTTGAAAACAGAGGCAAAGAAGGCATTAAGTGCCTCTGCCTTTTCTTCGTTTTTAGTTACTGCATTTCCCTCCACATCCAATAAGGAGTGCAGGTTGTTGCTGCCCTTCTTTTTGTCATTAATATACAGTCGAGTCTCCTATATCACGGACCTGCGGTCTTAATCGTGTTCCACAAAGCCCTACTTCTGTGTTGAATGGCAGCTCCTTAATATGCAAATTT
>WEKX01003007.1:441-13561 GCA_013390025.1 Pitta sordida
CCACGTTCCCACAGCCCAAACCCCGCGCCACTGCTTCCCTGCCCCAACTCCCTTGCGCGTGCCCACAACATCCTGGCATGGCGTCTCAGCCCGCCGGGGCTGCCACAGAGCCGGGGCTGCTGGCCTATCAGTGTCACCGTGAAGTGGGGGTCGCTGCGGGGCCAGGGCTGCTGCGGGGGCAGGGCTGCTGGCCTGCCGGGACTGCCGCGGGGTGGGGGCTCCCGTGGAGCTGGGGCTGCCGTGGAGCCAGGGCTGTCATGGGGTCGAGGCTGCCACGGACAGGGGTTGCCGTTGAGCCAAGGCTGCCGTAGACCCGGGGCTGCCGTGGGGCAGGGGATGCTGTGGAGCCGGGGCTGCTGCGGGGCTCTAAACACCAGGCTGAGCTGGAGAAACCGTGCGCCCTCCCTGCGTGTCCTCCCCAGGAGGCCGGGCCTGTCCCGCCTCCCAGGGAGAGCCAGCACTGACCCTTGGCAAAGCAGAGGCACCGCACATGCATTGGCTGGGGAAACTCGCAGATCCTTGAGGCTGGACTGCGAGAAAATGCCCTTGCAAATGGGTGGGGTCATAATGCAGAGGTCGCAATGCACTGAGGATTCACTGTATCTCTATATGTGGCAACCACCAAATGACCATTACAATCTGGCAAGCTAGTACATATATTTCTTTTAATGCCTTTACTTTTTCACTCTTTCTCCATAAATCAATTTCAGACTAAAATTTTCTAGAAAAAAAGATGTCTATCTATGAAAAGGCTTCATTGTGTAGCTGAGGAGACAGATGGTTTTCTACTCTCAGTTTCTCTACTACTTGCGTTGAAGTTTAAATTTTACTTCAGACATCTCCTTTCTGAAGTATTCTTTCTAATATTCTAATTTTGCAGTCAGTCTATACTGCTCTGTCTGTTAATAATAGGCATCTATAACCCCTTTCTAAAAACAATAATATGATTTTTTTCCCCCTGAATTTTGCAAAGTTATGTGCTGAATTATTTATGACCAGTGATGCTAAGTGCTGTTTCTAGTAAAACTGACCCTGGTGTAACAAGCTCCATTTTCACAAAATACATTTTCCCGAAGTAACTAGTAACATTTCATCTAAATTCTAGGATAGACCTTTGGAGAAACAAAGTAACACAGGCATGCTTTTCATTGAAATAAAACTTTTTAATTTTTGCTGTATATACATTTAAATCTGTTGTAAAATTCTCAGAAAGAACTGATTCAGTTTTAACCACATTTCTACTACTGACACTAATGGGAATTGTGTGACTACTAAAGTTTACAATCCATTAAATACCCATATTTATTTCAGCATATTTCTGTACAATATCACAGAATCACAGAATCACAGAAAATTATGAGTTGGAAGGGACCCACAAGGATCATCTAGTCCAATTCACCATCTAATACCCGTACAGTGACCAAGAGCGTAATACCAACCTAGATGCCTCACAGTCTAGCAGGCCGCTCCGAGCCGGAAGGGGCCCAGGGTCATCCAGCCCTACACCCCCCAGCTAGACCATGTCACTAAGTTCCTCGTCCAGTCTTCTCTTAAACACTTCCAGGGATGGCGACTCCACTACCTCCCTGGGCAGCCCATTCATATGATGAACTTCTGCTGTGCTGGTGTCAGTGGGAGTTTTGTCACTGCTGTCACAGGTAATGAATTTTACTCAGCATATCAATTACATTTATAGAAAAATTTGTTATGTTGCTGGTGAGATGTTTAGTTCCTTAAAAAGGAACCAACTGAACCTGCAGATTTTTCTATTAACTGGACCATGAATTAACCCAGAGATATGGAGGCAAACTCAGCTTTGATTCTTTAACCAGAAGATATTCATCATCCAAGTGTTCTTACCTGTCTGAAGGTGCAGTGAGTCAACTACATGGCATGGGTGAGAACAGAGGTGTTAATGGTCATACTGTACTGAAATGCCCATTGCTTCCAGTGTGCTGCACTGTGGCTTCCAGTTACAGACCTTGAGAGGGAGTTGCCATCCTGGTAATGTCCCCTTTTAATTGCAATTCTGTTGTGGAGTTGTTACATCACACAAATTAGTGCAATCTTGTTTTCATCATAAATACTGAGCAGTGCATGCTAATCAAAATAAGATGCTTTTAATTTTTAAAGGGTGGTATTTTTATTGGCTTTTTTAGTATGTCTGTCATGCTCTTTTCTGTGTCTCAAAATGCATTTGCATTCAGCTGGGCATTAAGTGCCATGTGTTCTCAAGCATGTCGGAGATTTGTCTGTTTGTCAATATTGGCAATAATATACCACCAAGTTGAAAGAATCAAAGTTATTTTTCCATCTTGGATTTACATTAACCCAGCCAAGTAGAGAGGAGTTGAAGGAGGACACTTACTATTATGTATTTTTCACTAGAAGGACATAAACTGGGTTATACTGAAGACCAAAAAATTCTAACTTACTAAATACAGTCATACTTCCAGATTCACGGGATTTTGGTCTTGTGAAGGTCCCACATTAAATCCACAGATTCAGTTTGGACATTAATATGGCAAATTATTGCCATAAATATGGCAACTTTGCAGTGCTGCAACATCCCAGGGCCCCTTACAGTGGTGAGGAGAGTCAGAGTAGGAGTTTTTTCCCTTTAACTGCAGCGGTTACCACGGGCAGGAGTGCTTTGCCATAGGCTATGCATATGTGCATATGCACACATGTGCATATGTGCTGGCAAGTCCAGGCTGGCAGCCGCAGACAGAAGGGCCAGAACGGGACCCATGTGGTACCATGTGTTACAGTTTAAGACTTCCTCACTCCTGGCAGGGGCGGTGGTGTGGTACTGCGCTGTCACGTGGAAGTATACACTGCTCTGCCAATCACTGAGTAAGGACTGTGGAAAAAATTTCTGCAAGTCGATGGTTTTTAATATACACAAGGTATGATGGTAATTATGAAGTCAACTTGAATCACTCCAAGCCTCAAAAGAAAAAGGTATGTATTTGTGAAATGAAGATAATTGTCTTTTAAGATACATTTTAAAATGCATGTTATCATAGTTTGAACAAAAAAATGTTTTTTATCAACTTTTGAAAAAACAAGGGTTGTTCATGATCCATCAGTATACGAGGTACACTTAGAGAACCAATTAAACTTTATATTTCTGTAAGAAAAATATTACATGACAGGTAACCTGCTCAAACACTGTCATAAAATACTTCTCTATATTCCTTGACCAAATATAATAAAAGTTCCTAAATAATTCTATCCATTTGTCTTCAAATATGCATGACTAATAGATAACCAGTGAAAGTTAAAGGTCAGTTAAAGGTCAGTTAAAGGTCATTTAATCACAAATTAAATTTTACAATCTACTTTTTTTCCTTTTTTCTTGAGTCTAAGATGAAATTTAGGTGAAATAGGCAGGAGAAGAGAACCATGGAAGTGTTTAGAAACATAAATTAGAGACATTTTTATTGCAGACTAGAAATAAGTTTGCAATATTTTCTTCTGTAATATCATGCTCATGGTGAGGAAACTTTCTTCTAATCTAAAGTCAAATTTTGAAAAGTATTTTTTACCTAGGGGAAAGCTGAGATTGCACTGGTTGTGTGTTAGGTCTCAGTAACTCTGCCTTTCATAGCAGTGCCAGAACAATACAGGGAAAAAATAGCAAGAAATCTTTCTGTAGCAGGCAAGTTTATTGACTTTGTTTTTAAATCAGCCTGGTGATCCATGGAAAAGATACATACTTTAACATTCACATTCTCCATCTGAGCTACGCTGAAATGTCAGCTGGAGAAAAAAAGCAACTTTACAATATACATCTTCTAAGCAAACACCAGACATTTATTTTGTTTTGTTAATTACTTTTAGTATTTGTTGCACAACAGAGATTTAAAGGTCCTCTGAGCCATTGGTCACTAGAGAGCTTGGGCAGGTTAAGGATTAGTATCAAGCAGTGGCAACTCCATGGTTTGCTTGGCCCTCTGCCAGTTTAAGACAATGAGCACAGAGAGCCCAGGTTCAGGTCAGGTGCATTTTAACCCTCTGTCCCACATTCAAAAGTGAAGAAAGGGTTGGGGTATCTAACAAAATCATATTACTAAAATCAGGTATGGGGCCTGTAGGGAAGGCAGACTAAGGAGGGAAATTTATTCTGCTTTTGGTTAAAACCACTCCTTTCACTGTCCTTGTGGGGAAAAGAAATAAAGTAAAGCAAAGCTTATGTATACCTCAGTTATGGACTACCATTGCCATATGCCTATTCTTTGACATGGAACTAAAATACGCTACACTGATGTCACTAAGTGAAAATTTTAACCAAGAAAGGTTTTTGCCATATTATTTTCCATTTTAAAAAAGACACCTGCAAGATTCAGCAGAGCAGAAAAATATAAATGAACATTTCTACAAATGTAGAAATTTTCTTTCTGTGTAACACCTTTAATCATCATGTAGATGCCAGAGATGGCTGAAGGTAGTATTAATTGTTGCCTTTTTCTAAGTTCTTATTTCGTAGGGCAGAAAGAAATTGTATATTACAATACTTTATATGTAAATTGTATATATCAAATTCATTCTCTTTCCATAACAGGCAGATAATAACAGATTAAATGTGGTTTTCATTTACCCAGGTGAATTCAGCGTAGTTAGCTAAAATTCTGTATCTAAATCACAATACTTAGTTGTATTTTAGAGCCTGTTCAGCAGTATGGAGTAAATTTGAATTATTCAAGAATATTTGAGTAACGTAAAATCATCTTCTAATATTTCTGTTCTTGAAGTTAGTTCTTTTTTTTTTTTTTTAATATACACACATGTAGCTATGATTCCTTTATTTTGCCATTCCTTTTTATAAAAAAAGATGTATGCTGCTGTAGACTGTGGTATATGTATAATTATGGATACACCACTGGCAATATATATATATATATACACAAACAAATGCATACTCACTACCCATTGATATATTTGTCTAATGAATATTTTAATTTTATACATGTATATGCATGAGCAGCTATACTCATCCAGAAAGAATGCATCAATCTCTAAACCCATGTACACATAAGCATTGTCTACTAGTAAAAACACCTTTGTAATTGTATGAAAACTGTCTGACTTCCGATCACTTTGGACTTCTTCTCTTGCACTTCTCTTGAACTGGCAGCCTGGTTTTACCATCTAGATTTTGGGGCTCAGGGTCAATAAGTATGGACTTAACTTGACATTTACAGTATTAATCTGAATCTCTTAAAGTAGTAAAATTACTCTGTATTCAAGGCTTATATTTTAAAACAGTTTAAACAAATGCATGCATATTGTTTTAAAAGATGAAAATAAATGTGTATTTTTCATTGTCTACTATTTTTTTCCTATTGGAGAATATACTGGCATTTGTTTCTACTCTTCTTTACATTCTTCCACTTGACTTTGTGGTTGAGAGTTTTCAGAACAAGAATGAAAAGAGCTCAGCTCAAGAAATAAGGCCATCCTGCAAATAATGAGAATTATAATCACTCTTTCCCCACATAGGAGAAAATTTTGACTATATCTCAGTGATAATTCATGGTGCCAAGGTCATGTTGGCAGTCTGTTTCGCAGAGGAATCACACTTGTTGAAGTGGCAGTTCCCTGTCACTAAGTTGGTTTGGCTATCAGGAGCAACATTAGAAACTGAATTCTTTCCTGAAAAATGCCTGTGCTTAGCAACTAACTATCAAACTCTGAAAACTTACACTTTCTACACACCATTCATATTTTTCCCTTTTGATATGTTCTACAGTTAAGAAAAGTCTCCTGCCTTTAGCCCATAGTTACAAGCGAATAGTCCGGAACAGAGATCAAATCTATGGGAAACAGCCCTTAATGGCAAGGGGGTCCAGGAAGGCTGGACATACTTTAAGAATGAAGGGACAGGAGCAGGCAGTCCCAAAGTGCCAAAAGACAAGCTGGGGAAGTAGAAGACCAGCCTGGATGAGCAAGGATCTCCTGAAAGAACAAGGGGTAAAAAAAAGAGGGTCTACGGCCATTGGAAAAAAGGGGGGGGTAAGCCAGGGTGTGTTTAAGGAAGTTGTCAAGTCACGTAGGAGAAAAATTAGAGAGGCAAAAGCCCAGATGGAACTCAAACTAGCCATTTCTGTAAAGGACAGAAAGAAATGTTTTTATAAATACATCAACAGCAACATCCTTATTGGATGCAGAGGGGAATATAGTAACTAGAGATGAGGAAAAGGCAGAGACACATAATGCCTTCTTTGCCTCTGTTTTTAAAAGTAAGACAGACTGCCTACAAGACATCTGGACTTCTGAACTGGATGATGAGGTAATGGTGCAGTATAACCCCCCTGTAATCCAGGAGGAGGTAGTTAGAGACTTGCTGAGTGGCTTGGATCTTCACAAATCCATGGGACCAGATGGGAGTCACCCTAGGGTGTTGAAAGAGCTGGCAGATGAACTTACTAAGTCACTCTCCATAATTAACCAACAGTCCTGGCCTTACCAGCAATGTACCAGAAGACTGGAAATAGGCTAGAATCAGTGCTAGGCCCAGTACTTTTTAATATCTTTATTGATGATATGGATAGGAAAATTGAGTCCATCATCAGCAAGTTTGCAGATGATACCAAGCTGGGGGCAAATGTTGAACTCCCAGAGGGTAGAAGGGCCTTTCCGACAGACCTTGATAGGTGAGAGAAATGGGCAGATTCTAGTAATATAAGATTTAAAAAGTTCAGGTGCCGGGTTCTTCACAACAATCCCATGCACTGCTATCAGCTGGGGAATGAGCGGCTGGAGAGTGGTGAAATGGAGAGTGATTTGGGAATAATGGTTGACAGAAAACTTAATATGAGCCAACAGTGTGCCCAGGTAGCTAAGAAGGTCAATGGTATCCTGGCCTGTATCAGGAACAATGTGGTCGGTCGGACTAGGGAAGTTATTCCGCCCCTATACTCAGTACTGGTCAGACCACATCTTGAGTACCAGGTCCAGTTGTGGTCTCCCCAGTTTAAGAAGGATGTTGCACTGCTTGAGAGGGTCCAGAGAAGGGCGACAAGGATGGTGAAAGGACTGGAGGACAAGCCCTATGGGGAGCGGCTATGGGAACTGGCGTTGTTCAGTCTGGAGAAGAGGAGGCTCAGGGGTGACCTCATTGTTGTTTGCAACTACCTGCGGGGTGGTTGCCGCCAGGTGGGTGTGGACCTCTTCTCTCTGTTTTAAGAAGCTTGGAGAAGATACATGTCAATAAAAAGGGAAATATTTTCGTACTGATTTTACCAGGGAGTTTTGGAACTGTCCCTTTATTCTATTGAAATTTGAGCTGTATTTGGTTACATTAAGGAACAGTATAGAAGACCAATACAAGCACAGTGTTATTTTTACTGTTTTCAGAAATTTTCCAAATATACGAGGCATGTAAACATTACATATCTTTTTTCATATTTTCCAGTACTTTTGCCTCTGCTCCTCTTCTTAATCTTCTATTTTCTTTTTTGGTTGGTCTTTTAAAATGTCAAAATTAATCATTTTCCAAGGTGTATAGGTCAATTAAGATTTGCAAGGAAGTTCTTTTAAATCTCTGCCATGTGCCCAGGTAATTCTCTTTATTTACTCTGCACGTTTTACAGGAAGTGTTTAGCATACAAACAGAAGACATTTTATTTGGCGGTAAGGACTGTACTGTCATCAAAAAGACAGAAGAAAGAAATTTTTCACACATTTTTTAAAAAAATCCAAATATTATGTGTGCATTCATCCCCTCTAAAGTCTATTTTTTCAGTAATTGAAATAGATGTCTGAATGTTATGATAAGTGCAGAGGGCCTTCTAAGGAATTAACCTTTAAATTGCATTTCTATTATGCTTTGCTATTGTATCTGGTGTGTCAAACCAAGTAGGAAAATAGAGCATTTTTTAAAACTTGTTGATGATTTAATTTTCATTTACTTTGTTTGTGAGACTTAGTTTATGGCAAATGAGAATTGTCCAATGGTCAGGTATCTAAACGTAGTTCAAGGAACTGTAAAAAACCCCCACACATTAATAAAATTAAATTAAATATACTATTTTAAGATCTATATTTCTATACATTTTAATGGGATATGTAATAATTTAAAGGGTCATATTAGCAGCCAAAATAGAAAGCTTTGAGTTATACTAACACTGACTGGCTTTGAGAGGAAAGGATTTTATACTTTCTTGGGCAAAATAACTCCACAAATATAGGCTATCAATTCCACCTATATAGACAATACTTTAAAAAAACCACAACATCGTGTCCCAAATCTAACAAAGATTAACAGACACTAATGAATTATATCACATTTCTATCACAAAAGATAGTTCAGGTAGTTGTCATTTCAGTTTCCTAAAACAACACAGATAGCCAAGTTATGTATGGTCCTGAGGTCTATAGAAGCAGTACAAGTGGTTAGCACAGGTGACAAGCCACTTCAGAATTAAAAATCCAAACTTTTTTTTATTCCCAATCCTCCTTTTTCCATTTAATTTTTAATTTTTCCACTTTTTAGTGGTGTTCCCCTAGGGTCTATACTGGGCCCATCATTATTCACTTGCTGATCTACAACTTGGGTGATGAGACAGCAAGTCCATAACACAAAGTTAGGAGCAGGTGATATCCCAGAGTGCTGTCCAGCCTTTTGGAAGGACCTTGGCAGGTTGGAGGGATGGGAAATTCGGGAAATGCAAATACAGGGTCTAGCACCTGGGGAAGAATAACTCCATGTCCCAGTACAGGCTGGGGACTGATCTGTTGGAAAGCAGCTCTGAGGAGAAGGACCTGTGGGCCCTGGTGGACATCAAGCTCTCCATGAGCCAGAGTGGCCAAGTAGGCCACTGATATCCTGGGTCGCATTAGGAAGAACATTGCATGCATATCAAGGAAGGTGATTCTGTGCTTCTATTCAGTCCTAGTGAGGTGACATCTGAGGTGCTGTGTCCAGTTCTGGGCTGCTCAGTACGAGAGGCATGTGGAGTTCCTGGAGCAGGTCCAGCAGAGGGGACAGGAGAAGCTCCCTTTTAAGGAGAGGCTGAGAGAGTTGAGCTTGTTTAACCTCAAGAAAAAGTGTTCTGGCTTTTCTTTCCCTTTTCTCTTCCTCTTCCCTTCTCTTCACACATTCAGCTTCACCTGACATTATAAATTGACAATGTCTCTGTGCCCTCCGACTCCCAAGATTATCACCCCTTACTGACTTCTGCTGAATCTTTGTTACATTGTGGTAATTCTTTATGAGGTTTGTTTACATTCATTTTCCTTCCTTCCTTCCTTCCTTCCTTCCTTCCTTCCTTCCTTTCTCTTTCTGAAGTCTTGAGACAGCAAAGGCAATTATTTGTCTCATACAGCTGGTGTTATTGACATGTTTTTCTCTTCTTGATGATCTACAATTTTGTATGTTTTGCACATTGTATTTTATATACTATTGTAATTTTTATATACATATATGTATATATATACACAATGATCGTCCATTATTCGCGGGCTGTTGGGTCTGGCNGACAGGAGAAGCTCCCTTTTAAGGAGAGGCTGAGAGAGTTGAGCTTGTTTAACCTCAAGAAAAAGTGTTCTGGCTTTTCTTTCCCTTTTCTCTTCCTCTTCCCTTCTCTTCACACATTCAGCTTCACCTGACATTATAAATTGACAATGTCTCTGTGCCCTCCGACTCCCAAGATTATCACCCCTTACTGACTTCTGCTGAATCTTTGTTACATTGTGGTAATTCTTTATGAGGTTTGTTTACATTCATTTTCCTTCCTTCCTTCCTTCCTTCCNGAGTGGGGACCGGCGCGCTGTGCCGCGCAAATGGTGGGTGCTGGAAAATCAACAGTGAGTATGGGATCATGCAAATTACAGATTGAGACTATGCGGAGGATCACTGTATATATATATGGTATGTACACTAATCAGGTTCTTAGAAATATGAATCATCTGACCAAAAAATCTGTGATTTATGAAGAACTCTGTTTATAAATTGAAACAGTCAAGATGAAGCACCATCAATCATAAATCCAGATACGTATGTTCACATGTGTAAACGTGTGATATTCTTCAGAATAGTAAATTGACTTTAAAATATTTATTATGTCATTTTTTGTGTGTTTCTTCACTCAGAATTATCATTTGTAGAAAATATTTGACTAAGCTTCATTAGGTAGAATATTCAAGAGTCAATTAACTTGACAGTTTTGAATATCATTAGTGAAATGAATCAGAATCTGCCTTTTTGAAAAACAAAAAACAACATTGACATTCAACTTACACTATTCCTTGTTCTTTCCCCTGCCTCATGACTCCTTTGTGCCATTGAAGGTTTTGGAGATTATCTCAGTTTTGTGCTCTGGAACATTCAAAGAAAATACAGGATGCTTTGCAGGCAGTAAACGGAATGTTACTCACAGGACAGGGGTATCCATGTGACCCTGCACATGAGGTAACATTCAGCATCCAGCTAGGAGCAAAATAAACAAAAAACCCCAGAGAATTCATACAGGACTTTAACATTTTAATGCCTTCTTGTCCTACAGAAATGGACTGTTGAATGTTTAGATTGTTGTATAAGCTTCTTGTAGTCAAACTTCAATTTATGGTTTTCAAGCTGATGTATCAGAGCCATTCATATTACAGTGCCTAACAGAAGGAAAAAATTGAAATTCTAGTTCAGTGCTGGGTAAACACTTCTGTGTGGCCTGAATCCAATATCAGCACTTCATTTGAATGATAATGACATATTTGGTGTTAATTCTAAAATACTTAAATGTACTTAACAACCTGTTTATGCTTGGAGAGTAGTGAGTTTATGAGGACAGCCAAATGAAACAGATAAGAGTATTATGTAAAACCGTATTCTGTAATGTTTATTCTAGCAGTTAGTATGCATCCAGAGTAAATTTGTAGACCATTATCCTCAGGTTTCATGCATTTTAAATAGAGTATATTTATTTTAATTTAGAAGGAGACAATTATGTGTGAAATAGAAAGGTTTTGATAACGCAACAGGAAATGAAGCATTATTTGAAAGGATATAGTCATCTTAAAATCATCAATATTTTATGTATCTGAATTTGTCCCACATGTAGGCTGTATGCTGTTTCAGTTATGTATCATCAGCTGCAGGTACTAAGGCTTTATATTCTTTCAGATATTAAATTTTTCTTTTTTTTTAAACACAATAACATCACTTTTCCCTTTATCCAACAAACCACTTTCTGTACAGAAATCAAGGAATCAGAGCATGACTTATTCTGAATATGCATATGTGTAGTAAGGAATATATTTATCTTTTTGTTATTTTAGCACTTAGCACTTCTAAAATATCCATCAACATTCCGCTTGAAAATGTTGGTTTTAAATGGCTAGTCACTATTAAAGGCACTGTCAGTTTGATGTTTCTAGCTGTGAAATTATTTTTACACAATTTCTAATAATCTTTTGCAACCTCAGAAAGGAAATTATTTTTCTCTACAAATGTTTCCCTATACAAGATATTTACTACATATGGATTTAGTAGATATGAGAACTATGGTCCTCTTAATACCAGTTAAAGTGGGTAAAAAATATCTAGACTTTTACAAAAAGTGTTTTGTGAAGAGATGTAAGGACGGGCATTGATAGTACAGTCAATTCTCTTCCACTTTGCGCCCCCCATATTGTGGCTTCACATCTTAGCGGCATGATTTCTCAGTGATTAAGGAAGTCTATTTCGCAACTGTGCATGCGCAACATGGCACACATGAATATTCAAATTAGGCAGTCATGAATATTCAAATCCACCCCCACACCGTGCCACATGGACCATGGGTACACTGCTCTGCCCATGGTGAGCTGCAGTGGCCTCGAAGCAGCCGCAGTGGTTTGGCTCCGGCGGAGCTGCTTCAGGCGCGTGCCACTCCCTCGGCAGCTAGGCTCTGCTCAAGTGTGAATCGCCCCCTTTCTCCTCCACTGCACTCCAAAGCAAGCCGACCCCCCACTGCTTAAGTGTAAGCCGCTCCCCCCTCCTCCACTCGAGCCACCTCCCCCATCTCCACTTGAGCACTAGCCACCCCTCACTCAGAGTGAAATGGCTGCGTGCAGTTATGAAAGATTTACACACTCTCATGTTAGACGTGGTGTCTGAGACTCTCTCAGGGTAGACTTGGTGTCTGAGACTAGACACCATATCTACCCTGAGTGTGGAGAGACCAGGTCTATCCACCTGGAGAGACACCAGGACAGTGGTGTGGGTGGCTCCCCTGGACCCGTACACCTGGCCGAACAGAAAAGGGATTTTTCCTGGTGTGGGGTGGCTGCGGGCAATGGGAAGCCCAAGCATCAACACCAACACATAACAAGGCAGTGCCAAAAGAGCTCTGGAGTGCTGGGAGGGGCGGTGTGAGGGTGTGGGCAAATTTTCATATTAATGAGCTGCCATTCTACATGGACAGAGGGCTTCGTGGGTAGGGGGCAAGACCCACAGTACAATGGTATAGGACACCCGACTGTATTTGTAATATATATTTCATAGAATGAATTAATTTCTTTGATGAGAAAGAATAAGTATAATTAAGTTTTTTTATTCAAGCAGGAGATTTCAGACTATATTTTGATTCAAATAAAGACTGATCTCTATTTTTTGACATGACCAGATCGGCTAAAAATCAGAAAAATTTAGATGTACAAAGAAACCAGTGTCCTTTTTTCTCACTTTCATCACATTCTGTCCATATCTTACTACTCTTATCATCTCTGCATATGTCCATACAGAATAAGTCAGAAGTAAGCAGTGTTCTAAAACTGAGTTAGAATGGTATGGTCTTTAAATTGTGTTATAAACCCACTAATCTTTTGTCTATATATCTTGTCCTAAAACAAGCAGAAAGAATTTTACTGACTAGATTTTTTCTACAGGAAACAGATTTATGACCTTCAATATGAAAAAAGTGAGTGAGCCTACCGGGGGGGGCGGTCTTTGACCTGTTGTTCACAAATAAGAAAGGGTTAGTCAGTGATATTGTGGTTGGAGGAAATCTGGGATGTAGTGATCATGAGATCATAGAGTTCTCAATCGGCAACATGACAAGAAGGGGCACAAATCAAACCTCCATGCTCGACTTCCGGAGGGCTGACTTTGGGCTGTTTAGGAACTTGATTGAGAGGG
>WEKX01003007.1:14704-28768 GCA_013390025.1 Pitta sordida
CAGATGGGTGTGGACCTCTTCTTCTAGGCTGATGACACCAGAACGAGAGGGCACGGCCTCAAGCTACGCCAGGGGAGGTTTAATCTTAATATTAGGAAGCGGTTTTTCACAGAGAGAGTGATTGCACATTGGAATGGGTTGCCCAGGGAGGTGGTGGAGTCACCGTCCCTGGAGGTGTTTAAGAGAAGACTGGATGAGGAGCTTAGTGACATGGTCTAGCTGGGGGGTGTAGGGCTGAATGGTCCTGGGTCCCTTCCGGCTCGGAGTGGCCTGCTAGACTGTGAGAGAACTAGGTTGTGTTTCCACTCTGGGATGGGCTTTCAGTCTTTGTACGGGTGTTAGATGGTGAGTTGGACTAGATGATCGTTGTGGGTCCCTTCCAACTCATAATATTCTGTGATTCTGTGATAAGGGCTTTGAGAAATCTAATGAATTTGTGCATTCAAGTATGTTGCCTGGAGCATATATATTTCCATGGTAAATACTGGCAGGAAAACAACAATATCAACTAAACAAGCAACAAGTAGAGAGGACCATAAGGGCACAGCTTTTGCTTCAAAATTTTTATTTCTCTATCACAATAAGACTTTTTCAGGGCAGACCAAAACTTCTCTCCGACACTTTCCTTCTCTAAAGAAAGCAGCTGGATGTTATGGTGCAGAAGCTGTGACTTTTACCCCGAAGGAATAAAACAGTTTTGATAAAGAGAAAATATGTATGCTTAAGGGATTAAACAACAGTTTCCTTTCATTAAGAGAACGACATTCATATAATGGAAATCTTCTGTGGATTTGCACACATCTTCTCAGTGGCGAAAAAGTGTGCAAGCTTACTTGAATAAGGAAAAAACCCAGAAAATCTCATCTGAGGGCAATGACTCATCAACTATGGCTCTTCAGTCATGGTAAATGACTAGACAGATTCATAAAAATGTATCACCCTGACTTTCTCTTTCAGTTGTCAATACAAGATTGATATTAATAACCACCAGATACTACAATACTTAAAGGAACAAAAAAAAAAAAAAAAGAGGGAGAGATTTACATCCTATGTATAGACCTATAGCCTTCATTTGCAAGTCAACTATAGATTTCAGTAAGGTTATACAATAAGATAACACTTAGTGGGATTGAGAGTAACATAGATTGTCCCAAAACTAAAAGCAAAAGCCAAACCTCCTTAAAATAAGAAATGCTTTATGTACTTGGCCCTGAAGTAGATCTGTGTTTCAATGTCAGGTGTATAAAATAATTTCGGTGTACAAATTTAAAAATTACATCACAAATCAGTGTCTAAGCATAAGGAAAATGATAGGGTGGAATTTATATGACTGAATAAACAGATATTTATATATTATTTTTTATGCCAGGAACTCTTATTTTGATAGTCTGCTTTGCTTAAATAATTAAAACTCAGGTCTTCCTTTTAACAACTGGGGAGAGAAGTGCCAGCTAAGTGCAAAAGTTTCAAAAATGTCTGGTAAGGAAAGCTCTTTAATGTTCAATGTTTCTTAAATGTTACAAATTTTAGGAAACATTTTATGAACTTACAAGATGAGTTCAAATTTAGTGAATCTTCTACTCCATGAATAATTCCCTTCTTGTTTTCCAGAGACCTTGAATTACAAAACATTCTTGTCCATCCAGTGAAGTGCATGTTATGTAAACAATGAAGAATAGCAAGAAAGAAAATTTTATATGCTGTTCTTATTCTTTCCAGAAACACAAATAAATACAGCTATTCATTAGCTACATTAGATATCAACTAGCCACTAAACCATCAGGGTAATTAATTATGCTCTTGTAGGAATGAAGTGCTGGGGGGGAATTGAGAGAGTCCAGAGATGGGCGACAAGGATGGTGAAAGGACTGGAGAACAAGCCCTATGGGGAGAGACTGTGGGAGCTGGGGTTTTTCTGCCTGGAGAAGAGGAGGCTCAGAGGTGACCTGATTGCTGTTTACAACTACCTGAAGGGAGGGTGCAATCAGGTGGATGTAAGTCTCTTCTCTCAGGCTGCCAGCACCAGAACAGGAGGACATGTCCTTAAGCTCTGCCAGGGGAGGTTTAGACTGGATGTTAGGAAGAGCTTTTTCACAGAGAGAGTGATCTCTCAGTGCAATGGTCTGCCCGGGGAGGTAGTGGNCAAACTGAACAACCCCAGTTCCCGTAGTCGCTCCTCATAGGGCTTGCCCTCCAGTCCCTTTACCATCCTTGTCGCCCTTCTCTGGACCCTCTCAAGCAGTTCAACATCCTTCTTAAACTGGGGAGCCCAGAACTGCACACAGTACTGAAGATGTGGTCTGAGCAGCGCTGAGTACAGGGGAAGGACAACCTCCCTGGTCTGACTGACCACATGGCTCCATGCTTGTGCGTTTGATCCCTGTGTGGGTGTTGGCTTGGGAGTTGGACTGGATGATCCTGTGGGTCCCTTCCAACTCAGAATAACTTGTGAACCTGTGAAATGTACTACAGTGTCTGCAATGGTGAGACAAGTTTCCTACCTGCTACATTAAAAGAAAATTAAACTCTTTTCTAGGTATTACTATGTTCTTTTAGGATGGGATATTATCTTCTTACAATAAGGCCAAGGAATAACTTCTGGTTTACACAGTGTACTGTGAAAGTCTGTTGCACACAGAAGACATTTCTGTGACTTGTTCATGACTACTATCTATGGTGGGGCAATAGTTCCACCCAATCATGGTTTCTTGTGCAAATTAAAAGTAGAGTCCCAAAGAAAAAGGGAACATCCAGAATATATTTACCTGCCCTGATATCAAGAAAAACTAGCTTGAGTACTCAAGTCACAGAAGGAAAAAATTGAATTGGCAATTTAGCTGTGACAAAGAAAGAAAAAGACCAACAATAGAGAAACTAAGTGGTGGAAATTACTGACATGAATCAAGCATTGCTCAGCAAGTGCTTCTGTGACTTGAATCAAATATTAGGAAATAGGATTGGTCCAAAGTTGTAATTTTAATTTCCCTGGATCTAGTTTTACATTCTTGAAAGTTGGGCATACTTGAGGCACAGAAGGTCTCATGTAAGAATTGCAGATAAGTGTATTTGTGCATTGATACAATATTAGAAGAGCGATCTTTATCTGCACTTTAGTATCATTGCAGTGAAGTAGGTTAAGATTAAACTATAATAGGAGAACAGTTTTCTCTGATTTTTGCTGCTGTTCCTAAGAATTTTTCCTTCAATCACAGAATTAGTAAGGTTGGAAAAGACCATAGAGATCATTGGGTCCAACTTATCACCTGTTACCTAACCTATTTCCCTCCTGTTACCAACACACCATCCTATTGTCTAGGTCACGCCACTAAGTACATCATCCAGGCTTTCACAAGTTCACAGGTTATTCTGAGTTGGAAGGGACCTACAGGATCATGTTCTCCAGCTCCCAAATGAACACCCACCCAGGGATCAGGCCCACAAGCGTGGAACCCCGGGCACCACACTCCATCCATCCAAGCCTCCCAACAACTAGACCATGTCACTAAGCTCCTCATCAAATCTTCTCTTAAACACCTCCAGGGATGGTGAATCCACCACCTCCCAGGGCAGACCATTCCAATTAGAGAGCACTCCCTCTGTGAAAAACCTCTTCCTGACATCCAGTCTAAACCTCCCTTGGTGTAGCTTAAGGCCAGGTTCTCTTGTTCGGGTGTCATCAGCCTGAGAGAAGAGATTCACACCCACCTGACTACAACCTCCTCTCAGGTAGTTGTAAACAGCAATGAGGTCACCTCTGAGCCTCCTCTTCTCCAGGCTGAACAACCCCACTTCCCGTAGCCACTCCCCATAGGGCTTCTCCTCCAGTCCCTTCACCATCCTTGTCACCCATCTCTGGACTCTCTCAAGCAGCTCGACATCCTTCTTAAACTGGGGAGCCCAGAACTGCACACAGTACTCAAGATGTGGTCTGAGCAGCACCGAGTACAGGGGAAGGATAACTTCCCTAGTCCAACTGACCAGACTGTTCCTAATACAGGCCAGGATGCCACTGGCCTTCTTAGCCACCTGGGAACACTACTGGCTCATATTAAGTTTTCTGTCAATCATTTCTCCTAAATCCCTTTCCATTTCACCACTCTCCAGCCACCCTTTTCCCAGTCGGCAGCGATGCATGGGGTTGTTATGTCCAAAGTAAAGATCCGGGCACTTAGTCTTGTTAAATCCCATATTATTGGAGCCTGCCCATTTCTCTAGTCTGTCAAGGTCGCTCTGAAGAGCCCTCCTACCCTCTGGCACTTCAACATTTGTCCCCAGTTGGTATCATCTGCGAACTTGCTGATGATGGACTCAATTCCCTCGTCCATATCATCAATAAAGATCTTGGACAGTGCCAGGCCTAACACTGACCCCTGTGGGACTCCACTAGTGACTGGCTGCCAGCTGGATGTGGCACCATTCACCAGCACTCTCTGAGCCTGGCCATCCAACCTGTTCCTAACCCAACAGAAAATGCTGCTATCCAGGCCATGCTCTGAGAGTTTACCTTGAAGCTTATTATGGGAAATCATGTCAAAGGCTTTGCTAAGATCCAAGCACACAACATCCATGGCCTTTTTCTTGTTAACCAGGCAAGTCACCGCGTCATAAAAGGAGATTAGGTTGGTCAGGCAAGACCCGTCTCTCTTGAATCCATGTTGACTCGTTCTAATGTCATAGACATTTTGCAGTTGCTGCATGATAGCACACAGGACTCTCTGTTCCATGACTTTACCCGGGACTGAGGTCAGGCTGACAGGACTGTACTTACTTGGATCATCTTTCCTGTCCTTCTTGTGAATGGGTGCACATTGACCAATTTCCAGTCTTGTGGTACATCACCAGTAAGCCAGGACTGTTGGTAAATTATGGAGAGTGGCTTGGCGAGTTAATCTGCTAGTTCTTTCATCACCCTCGGATGGATCCCATCTGGTTCCATGGACTTATGAGGATCCAAGGCACTCAGCAAGTCTCTGACTACCTTTTCTTAAACAACTCCAGGTACAGCAACTCTACCACCTCCCTGGGCAGCCCATTCCACTGAGAGACCACTCTCTCTGTGAAAAAGTTCTTCCTAATGTCCAGTCTGAACTTCCCCTGATGCAGGTTAAGACTGTGTCCTCTTGTCCTGTCACTGGTAGCCTGAGAGAAGAGACCAATCCCCACCTGGTTACAACCTCCTTTCAGGTAGATGTAGAGAGCAATAAGGTCTCCCCTTAATCCTTATTCTTTGTTTTGAACTACTAAGACAAAATCAAGTGATTTAAATTATTAAAATAGGGAGACACCAGAGTGACCTTTTCCCTTCATTTTAAAATAAATACATCCTTAAAAATCTCAAGTTGTTCACTGAGATAGAAGAAACACTTTGAAGAGAGTAACTGTTTGAACCCTTGACTGCATTTGCAATTTCCTCTGCAAGCTTTTCATCTCTTCTAAATTGTCAGCAACAGGGCTGCAGCTTCACAACCTGGCAATGGTGCTACCATTAGACTTAGCAAAAATTGGTATTTCCTTAACACAACATCCCATGGAGGAGTTATCATGTACCCCTACTGCCTTATTTTTGTGGTGCTGGAATGCAAGGAGTAGTTAATTTGAAATTCAGACATAGGTAGTGGGGAAGTAGAAGGGATATGTGGTCAAAGGGTTCCTTTAGGACCTGTTATGGTTTAGGGGGTTTTCTGCTGCTCTGGTAGCGAGGGAGTTAACAGTTCAGTTCTTGCCTGGGCTCTCTCTGTGCTGCCAGGGCCTTCAAGGTTATAGAGATAGAGGCATCTCTGTGAATAACATACTTGGGAGAGAAGAAAAAAAAGTTCAGTAGTAAGATGTAGTGTGCCGGCTCAGAACCTGCGTCGGGAGGCTGAGAGATTTGAAGGCCCCCAAGCCCACGAGAGAAGGGGTAGAGATGTTCTTCCAGGCATCCCGCTGCTGTTTGTGAATTGGACTGACCAGTACTGCAGAACCAGTACTGCAGAATCCATCTAGGNATGCTTCCCTTGCAGTTCTTATCTTGTTAGTTAGAAAATAAACCCTTTATGTTCTTTACTTATAGTTTTGCCTTGTTTTTGCCTGTAACCAGGTTTATTCTCCAGTTTCTCTCCTTCCGGAGAAGTTGGGGTGGGTCTCTGGCATCCAGCCAGGGTCAAACCACGACAGGACCTTGCTTTTCCTTAGGAATAGCAATCATCGCTATTCATCTCCTCTTTCCCAATCACAGCAGAGTCACAGTCTGATTCCCTCCCTGCTATCCAGCTGCATAATATTAGGAAAGCATTCAAGAAAGGGACCCTGCACTTAGAGATTAGGCCAGCTTAGCAAGGGGGAGGTATTCCCCTCAAAATATAGACCTCTCCCTGCCTCTCAGTTTTCAAAAGCCCAGCATTTCTTTCCCCCCTCATCAAGCTTCAAGGTCTTATTGACTTCTCACAGTACCTTTCCCAGTATCACCAAACTATCTGATTTCTCTCAGTCTGCCTAGAGATACTCTGCCATCTTAGCTTCATTCTCCATTTCAGATCACTTGCTTTCACAAGTGATTCAAAATTAATTGTGACACAAACTAATTCCTGCCATTCCATGGATACGTAGTTTTGTCCTGACTTCTGGGATAACGGAATTCAAATCTGGTTATTGCTGGGAAGCTTGAGGCCCACTATAGTTAGAAAATACAAAATGTCACCATGCATTTAGCAGGAAACTAGACACAGCTAACTCAACATGGGTAGGGATGCCACATGAATGAAACTGGAATTTATTAGCCAGGGCAACTGGCCCCTTTCATTTGTCAATACCAGAGCAGTTGAGATTACAGGAAAGAATTTGTGAAAATGAGCTGGGAGGCTCTGAGTTGTGGTACCTTTGCCCAACAAAGCTGATTTTGTATCAAATGGAATTAGACCTTACTGGTTGTGTGTCAGACCATAAATCTTCATTTTAAATGTATTATCTGCTTCTGAATATAAGAACATCTGCGCCTCTCTAAAATAAACCAAAGGCATGCTGAGTTTTATGATCTCTTGGTATCCTGCTGCTCTTTCTATTATTAATGGCTCTGATAGCACTAAGGGTAGTAAAAGCCATTCACATACTCTTCTTAACACACCTACCTACACTTTATAAAACAGTCACTATATCCATTTTATGTGAAAGGAAACCTGGATCACAGCCACAGGATTTATGTTATGGAAATGGTCTATCAGGTTCAGAGTCTTAAATTCAAAACAGTGGACTAGCAAGCACCTGAGACAATATATGGTGAATAGGAGCTGAAAGTCCAACTGAAAGCTAGCTAGTGTCAATCCTCTTCAGCTAAGTTTCTCTGAAGTTCCGTAGGTAAACTCTCATGAATTTTCTTATTTGCTTAATATGTGTTTTAAATATTCTGAATTCATGTTCTGAATACACATTCTCTATGTTCTGGAAACTAGTCTCTCTTTTGTCTTAGATCACCATGAAAAGCAAAGTACATGGTCTTGAACTTAAGGGATAATTTCACCTATTCAATAGGAAATGAAACTGACCAATTTCTTTCCTGTTTCAGTATTTTAAGAAAAAAGAAATGTAATAAAAAGAGACCGTAGTGTTCCAAATAAAATACTGTAAAACAACCTTCATTCTTTGGTAGCAGGATGGCAACAGGTTAGGTAACAGGTTTGGCTAGGTTAGGTAATAGGTGATAGGTTGGACTCGATGATCTCTAAGGTCTTTTCCAACCCTACTGATTCTGTGATTCTGTGATTCTGTGATTCTGTGAGTCATTTGAATACGTTGTTTACAGTACAGAGCACAGAGAACATCCTGAAGTGACCATCAATTATTACTCCAAATTACTGGAGGAAATAGAAATAAAATGAGAAAACAGCCTATGGTTTTATATTAATTGCAAGTCCAAGATGGTCTTACCATAATCAAAATGAGGCCTTTGTGATGGAATTTATAGATAGGTAGTATTGAAAACATATTTTGAGCCTCATTTTATGTCAAGGTTAAAAAAATCAAATTTCAGATCAATGGTGTAATAAAATAGTGCAAAGTACCTGATGAAAGCTAACTTTGTTCCAACACAAAAATTCATTATGATAAACATATTTCTCATTTCTACATCAGTCATCCATTTTCAAAACCAACAAATCATTTAAGTATGGATTTAACTGTTCTTACAAGTTACTACAGAGTTATGCACTGCACTGAAGAAGAACTCCAACAAAAATTAACTTTTCTGAATTCTGAATTTAAAAAATATATTAGAAGGTTAAGCTAACACAATTACTGTGCACAAACACAACACAGCAAAATTACTGGTCTGTTTCTGTCTGGCATTTCTATCACAGGCTTGAAATCATCTAATAGACTCCTAGTTTTCATAGGAATGAGGTAATGATTCAGATTAAAACTTCTGTAAGTAAGCAAAAATAGTGGAATCATAGATATCTGTGAGCTGGGCTGGGCTGCAACTCTAACACTGAGGGCAAGGCTTAGACTTGTTTCATCCTTAGCACGGTTTGAGCCTTGCAAGGTATGGTAGGAATGTTGGCTGCATGGTCCTTAATGAAAACTGTAAAATGCTCAGTGGAATGGGCTTAATGACCTGTTCAAACCTCTCATGCAAAAACCAATACCTGTTGGACTGATTTTTTCCTTCTTGTGATAAAGAGATTGGAGAAAGGAGAAAGGGGTCCGGAGGAAAGCAAAAAGAGGGAGGCAGGGTAGTAATGTTCTAAAGCTCCTATAATTTTCATCCTTGTTTATTAGTGAAGGAAAGCCTGGCAAAGTCAGAAGAATCACAAGTCCCAGCAAATATAATCAGAGTCTGATTTCATTATTAATCTCTGCATAGCCTTGATAAGAGAGATGATTAAAGATTCAGTGATAAACTAATTTTATGGATATTTATTTCAGAATTTTAAGTCACTTACTATAGTAAACATTAACCTTTTTCTTCAATATATGTATTTCTAAGAGAAGCTTCTTTGAAATTCTTCAAACCCCTTATTCAGAATTATGCCAACATTTAAAAATATCGTGACACTAAATATAAATTAGAAACAGTTTCTAGTCTTTAACATGTATGTATAATAATTTGGAAATACACTATTTGTAATTAATTTGGTTTTAATTTTGCAATGACTGTATTTTTAGCTATTTAATGCACTCTTCTTACCTTGAAATCATGAAGTCAGTCTAACAAACCCCGTAGACAATACTCATCACTGTAAGAGCTAGTGGGAAAAATACTATAATTTCTCTAGTTGTTACAGTAATTATGTTAGTTTCTTGTTCACTACAAGGGCAATTAATGAAGAATTTGGCTCAACTGCACATACCAAGCAGCTAAGATAAAACTTTATGTACACATTTCACTAAAACGTAACACATAATACAGGACTTGTTTTCTTATTTCTTACTTTCAAAATCAATTAGGTCACTAAGCAATTAAAATATCAAGTTATAACTATAAGCGCTTTGCTGAAGCTGCATGTAATTTCATTAATTCTGCTCGCACTGTCCATCTGAGATAGTGAAAATTTCATTACTGTCTCTGAATACATTTCATGCATAACAAATGAACAATCAGTTTAACATAATTTTTATAATTCTTGTCTCACTTGTCCCTAAACTTTAGTAATGTTCTACATGACATTCCCTCTTCATTTCAGATTTTAAGTAATTGATCATCTTTTAGTAAAATTCATCTTTTCCTAGCCTAGACCAAGGTGATAAATTAAAAATAAAATCCTATCAGCTATTCCCATGGTATTCTGTGCAACTTCTAGCTTTGTGATATGTTTAAAGATTTAAGAGTCGTAGAATCTGAATTTATTTTCATTTCTTGTATCTGGTTGCAGATTTACCAAAAGCAACTAATCAAAATGCTAAGTATGACTACACTTGAAACAAAACTTTAAAAAGGAAACTAGTGAAAACTTTTACTGACTCTGGTTGAGACCTAGTGTGAGTCATTCTGGGTCTTTCTTTTCACAAGAGCTCCTGTCTATTCTTCCCGTTCTGCAGTGCATTTTCTTTTCTCTTGTGCAGCAGCAAGGTCCTCCTTATTCACACTCAGCTCATGTCATGGTGTCTCCAGGTGTAAAGAAGGATATTCTTTCCTTGTATTCTTGCAGATTGCTTGATATGGTGTCCTAGGGTTTTTTTGCTGCTCTAGCAGGGGGGGGGTTAACAGCTCAGCTCTCAGCTCAGTCGCTGCCATGGCATTCAAGGTTATAGAGATAGAGACGTCTCTGTGAATAAACATATTTGGGAGAGAAGAAAAAAATTTAGTAGTAAGATATAGTGGGCCAGAACAGAACTCGTGTGGAGAAGCTGAAGCTATGAAGGCTCAGCCAGGCCCACAAGAGAAGGGGTAGAAATGTTCTTCCAGGCATCCTGCTGCTGCTTGTGAATTGGACGGACCATAGTAAGCCTATGGACTTGGACTAAAGAGAGACGAACCAGTAATGCAGAATCCGTCTAAGACATGACTGAAGATGGAGAGATCAAGCTGCAAAAAAAAAAGCTGCAGATGTTTTTTGGAGCCCAGAAACACAAGCCTGGAGCTAGCTGAGAGCTCAGCAGAGATCCTTTGGACAGACATTTTGTGCATTGTGGTAGGATCTGAACAATGTACTTTGGGATGGGCTCATTACGACACAGTAAAAAAGCCAGTACTTAAAGGCTGCATCCTGTGATGCGACTCTTGGATAACAGAGAATTTTGGAAGAGCTGTCGTCCTAGGGTCGGGATCTCGCTTGGGAGGGGGTCTTGAAAGACTTTCCCTCTCATGAGAGAGAGAGAACTTTATGGAAGGGCAGAGAGATGTTTCCTATTTTGGATCTGGTCAGAAAATACCAGCTTGCCTGGTTTGCCCCTACCCTATGTTCCCCCTTTGTCTCCTGGGGAAAAAAGGGAATATGACATCTGTTGTAAGAGAAGGAGGGGTGGGGGGAAAAGGTTGCCTTTTAAATGATGCTTCCTTCGCTGTTCTGATCTTGTTAGTTAGTAAATAAATCCTTTATATTCTTTACTTATAGTTTGCCTTGCTTTTTTGCCTGTGACCAGTTTTATTTTCCAGTTTTATTTTCCAGTTTTTCCTCCAGGAGAGGCTGTGGTGAATCTCTGGCATCCAGCCAGGGTCAAACCACAACATATGGTTAAAAGATACTCCATGCTTCAGCCTTCCACAGTGAAATACCAGAGATAATAAATCGCTCAGACTGGCTAATCTGTAAATTAAGACTCGCTACTTCAACAGCCTAATAGTAAATGTTCTATCATTCACATATTTATAAGGACACTGAAAAAAGTGGAATGGAATACAGGGTTAGGAGATTCCTGTTCAGTATTCTGAACCTCTTTGAGGTTTTGCTTTATGAATACACTGTTATTAAGCAAAGTTGACAATTAGTTTCAGTATCTGGCACCACATGGATTTACAACAAACTAACCAGTTTCTGAAACTTTTCACCCACAGGATCAAATCAGCCATTTTCTCAGAGACAACACGGAAAACAATGTGCAATACAAAACGTGCGTTGAATGAAAAAAATTGCAAAAACAAGTTCTTCATTTACACTCTAGTTAAAAAAGGCAGGAAATACAATGTATTAGGTTCTTCAATATCATAATCATAATCAATATCATAAAGCAAAGTTGCTTTTAAGGAGCTGTTGGTGAGGAGATTGTTCTGCAAATATATATATATAGTCATTGTGCCAAAACTAGTAGCTCATTTAATTTTCAAATCTTCTGAATCGTAAGTGCATGAATTTACAAGAACATTTAAGTGGTCTGTGAACTATCCATGCAAAATCAAGCAACCACACTTCACATAAAATTTATTTGTAATAGAATGCACATCTTGCCCAACCATGGCGAGACTCCCTTTCCTCTTAATTTCTTTTCCAAAATCTTGCCCTCCACCGTCTGGGAGGAAGGTTTTGCCCAGGGTGAAAGGAGTAATTGCCTCACAGAAAAGCAGGTGTTTGAGACAATTTGGCAGAAGCACCCTGCTCCTCACTGCTACAGAAGAGGAGAGGTTCTTCTACTAGGCAGTATGCATTTGTCATGCAGAAAGACTTTTTTTCTAGGTGGAAATATGAGGGATGCAGTGTTACAGGAGGCATTCAAAGGTATGAAGTGATGTAGAGACGGTACTGGAGGCACTTCTGGATTTTTATCCTACCTGCTTCGGTCTGCCACTTGCTAAGATTTATTGTTATTCCATAAAATAATAGGCAGAATACTTTTAAATATCTGTACATAAAAATTATTATTCTATCATTATACCAGTTTTATTACCTATAAAAACCTACAGAGAAGAAGAGTCATCTTCTGCCTTCAGGCCAGATATTTCATGAGGGCTACTGTGTCCCATAATTGCAATTATCTAAAGGAATGTGAATATTGCAGCAACTGTTTAACTTCATAGTGCCTGCTTTTAATCAAGTAAATCTAATCTTAGTTCAGAGTTTTCTCTAACAAATTAACTACAATTCCTTGGAAGCTGCTACTAAGCACAGTTTCTATCACCCCTGTCACCACCACTGCTTTCTGAGGAGCTCTTTGATTTACTGTTTAAAGAAAGAGAAGACAACATCCTATTTTCATCCTATTCTGGTCTAATTGAAGATAACATGAAACACTTTCTTGCAGCAGTAACTTACTATTTCAGAAAATGAGGAAAGGATAGTTTGTTTACTATATCTTACTTTACTGTTGAAGTGAGGATGTAAAGAAAACTTTCATACAGCACCTACAGGATGGCCAAGGGATCAGACCCAGCCAGCATGGATTTAGGAGGGCCTGAACAACCTGACACATGCCTGGTGAATGAGGGGAAGGCTGTGGATGTACTCTACCTGCACTTCAGTAAAGCCCTTGTCACTGTCTCCCATAGCAAATTCATGGAAAAGATGGCAGTCCACAGCTTGGACGGGTGCACTCTGCATTGGGTTAAGAGCGGGATGGATGGCCGAGCCCAGGGAATGATGGGGAATGATGCCATACCCAGTTTGCAGCCTGTCACTTGTGGTGTCCCCCAGGGATCAGTGTTGAGCTCAATTCTCTTTAATATCTTTATTGATGATCTGGACAAGGGGATTGAGCAAGTTTGAAGATGACACCCAGTTAGGAAAAAGTGTTGACCTGTTGGAGGGTAGAAAGGCTCTGAAGAAAGACCTTGACAGGCTAGATAGATGGACAGAATCAAACAGCATGAGATTTAACAAGTCTAAGTGCTAGGTCTTGCACTTGGGAAACAACAACACCATGTAGCACTATAGGCTGGGGACAGAGTGGCTGGAGAGTAGCCAGATAGAAAGGGAGCTGGGAGCGCTGGTCGACCGGAGGATAAACATGAGTCACCACTGTGCCCAGATAGCCAAGAAAACCAATGGCATCCTGGCCTGTATCAGGAAGAGTGTGCCCAGCAGGACCAGGGAAGTTATTCTTCCCCTGTACTCAACACTGGTGAGGCCACACCTTGACTACTGTGTCTAGTTCTGAGCCCCTCAGTTTAAGAAAGATGTTGAGATGCTTGAGCGTGTCCAGAGAATAGCAGTAAGGATGGTGAAGGGACTGGCGCAGAGGCCCTGTGAAGAGCAGCTGAGCGAGCTGGGGTTGTTTAGCCTGGAGAAGAGGAGGCTCAATGGAGACCTATTGCTCAAGGAGGTTGTAGGTGGTGGTCAGTCTCTTCTCCCAGAAAACATGTTCCAGAATGAGAGGATACAGTCTCAAGCTGCACCACGGAAAATTTCAGCTGGATATTGGGAAGAAATTCTTCACAGAAAGAGTGATTGGGCATTGTAATAGGCTGCCCAGGAAAGTGGTGGAGTCATCCTCATAAGTCTATGGGACCGGATGGAATCCACCCGAGGGTCATGAAAGAACTAGCAGATGAACTCGCCAAGCCACTCTCCATAATTTACCAACAGTCCTGGCTTACTGGAGTTGTGCCACAAGACTGGAAATTGGCCAATGTGACACCCATCCACAAGAAGGGTAGGAAAGATGATCCTAACAACTACAGACCAGTCAGCCTGACCTCAGTCCCATGCAAAGTCATGGAAC
>WEKX01003007.1:29189-50474 GCA_013390025.1 Pitta sordida
TTTTTCACAGAGAGAGTAATTGCGTATTGGAATGGGCTGCCCAGGGAGGTGGTGGAGTCGCCATCCCTGGAGGTGTTTAAGAGAAGACTGGACGAGGAGCTTAGTGACATGGTCTAGCCGGGGGGTGTAGGGCTGGATGACACTGGGCCCCTTCCGGCTCGGAGTGGCCTGCTAGACTGTGAGGGATCTAGGTTGGTGTTATGCTCTGAGATGTGCTCTCGGTCTCTGTACGGGTGTTAGATGGTGAGTTGGACTAGATGATCCTTGTGGGTGCCTTCCAACTCATAATATTCTGTGACTCTGTGATCCTCCCTGGAAGTGTTTAGAAAGAGACTGGATGTGGCACTTAGTACCATGGTTGAGTTGATGAGATGGTGTTAGGTAATAGGTTGAACTTGATGACCTCAAAAGTCTTTTCTAATCTAGTTAATTCTGTGGTTCTGTGATAATGCTGTCCATTTGAACACATTTAGCATTTAAAGGAGAGGTGATGAAAAGTTCATTATGTTGGCTAAATAAAATTGAATAATAGTGGCATACTGCAACAGGGAAAGCCTTATAAATGGCAGTCCTGAACTGTTCTGTCTCTTCTGCATTGGTTAAAACATATAGATGGTAGGTGAGAGGAAGACAGGCCACACAGACATTATAAAGGATAAAAATTCCACGTTACAAGAAAATTAATAGAACTAAGGGAATTTCACTGTCCATATCTGTAAATAATGGAAATAGAGGTTTGGAACATTTAATCAGAAAGCTTGGTGTAGTTAAAGATGTAAGCTATTCCTTATATGCTAAAAATTCCCCCTGACTTTGACAAGACCCTTACATGAGCAAGGGATGCAAGTTAAGACATGAATTTGCACGCTTAGGGTAAACACAAGAGTGTGGGAAAGCTTCTGGTGTTCCTTGTGAGGCAAAGCAGACAGTGAGTCAGTTCCCACATTTGCAGTGAGCCTCATCTCTATGGTTAAGATAAGAATCAATCAACTCTGAAAGAACTGTTTGGACATTGCTGCATTTCCTATGTCTCAGACTTCCACTGATTTGTCCCAGTGAGGAAGAACACCACATCTCTATCTGTTCTGATTCATTTGTAATGTGTGGCGAAATAAGTACAAACAAGTTATATAACTTCTCACAACTGCTTCTTCTACTGCACTATTTTGTAGAAGCACTATGTGAATACAAATTTAAGGTTGTGGACACTGATATGCAATTTAATAAACTGATAATCACTGTAATAAAATGTGTGGTTAGTAGAGATTTATCTTCATATATTATATCAGTTTGAAAAAACAGCACAAAACCACATTATCACAGAATCACAGAATATCACAGAATATTATGAGTTGGAAGGGACCCACAAGGATCATCTAGTCCAACTCACCATCTAACACCCGTACTGAGACCGAAAGCACATCCTAGGGTGGTAACACAAACCTAGTTCCCTCACAGTCTAGCAGTTCTTTCATCTGTAATACAGTGTTCCCCCAGAATTTGCTGGGGATCAGGTCTAGGCAGGTCCCGCAAGTTATGAAATCCATGAAGATACCAAATCTATGAATATTCAGCTACTCCCCACCTGTAGCCACGCACCCTCCACTAATAAGGTTTGGAGGGATGGTCCTGGGAGTGTGGCTCGCACTGTAGCCCCTCATTAAAGCAGAGGAAGCACCCTTTGGTGTTTCCTGGCTGTGAAATCTGGGGTCCGGGACATTCTGCACACGCGTGCGGTCTCACAACTCACTGAAAAGCCAACCGCGATTAATGGAATACAGGGATATGCAAGACGCAAATATATGGGGATCACTGTAATTTTAGATGGGATAAAATAAGGGGATAAACTATTCTCCCCAAAGGTACTTGAGGGCTGTTATTTTTCTTATATTCTTCAAAAAATTAAATAAAAGATATTCCAAACACATTAAATGCATATCCCTCAGTATATTATCAATTCTTTATTAACGGGAATTAAAACAGCTTTTTCCAGAGGGGAAGTCCTATGCCTTCCATATTTACACTGTGCCACTTGCTATAAGAAGTATTCTAGGATTCACAGACTAGAGAAACAATAATTGTTTTGCATTCCCTTGTATTACTTTTAAACCCTTTGACAATAAATTCTGTGTACTATATTTTAAACACTACATTCACTAATGGATAGATAAACATACCTATGTCTTCATGAATTCACGTTTGTTTATTATTTTGTTTTTTGTCCCTTGCTCATGTGGAGGCATTGTTCTATATGGCTTTATACAGTAGTAAGACTCCCAGGCTTTACCATGTTTCATCTCCAGTTCACTTAGTCTCAACAATAATTTCTCTGTCTATTTGATCAGTCCAGTTGAAAATATCTACTAGATAGAGTTGTAGACAGCTTGCCAAATTATCTACCAAACTTTTTCCAAAAGATCATGCTAAATTCAGTTAAACAGAGAAAATTAGTGTGAAAGATTTGTGACATGATTGATTGTTTTGTTGTAATCTGCTAATTTATTAGATTATTTTAAAGAAGGTCAAGAATAGAAAGTAAACAGAGTCAGTTGACCTCAGTAATATTAATACTTGTTTCAGTCATCTAGGGGCAAAAGACATGAAATAGTTGCAGCGAGAAACAATGTTAAAGGGATCAGGCACTGGAACACTGAAACCCTATCATGTAAAGACAGAGTAAAAAGTGGGATTTATATTGGGGAATGCATCAGGAATTTACGGAATAAAGATTGTAACTGACGGGGGAAATGGGGCTTAGGTGAGAACACAAATCTTTGGAAGATGTTAAGATCAGCAAGCAAAATCTTTGAAGAGTTGGCAGGACAATCTGTAATGTCAAAAACATACTGTCTTCTTGAAATTGGAAAGGATCCAAGGACTCCTGAACTACTCCATTACTATATTAACTAAAGTTATTGGTAGTCTGCATAACAATTCAATATTTCCCTTTATAGATACCAGTATTCTTAATAAAAGTGTGGGAGACTTTTCTGGTGACATATTGCAATTAGTCGTGCTATAAATCCAAATTTGGTAATTCGTGAGTAAAATTTGTTTGAGCAACCTTAATTGTGCAATCCCTATGAGCATACACTAAAGAAAAATAAAAGTTACATAATAGTGTGCTGATTTTCTTTCAGGAAGCATAACTCATTCAGTACCTGAGATGGTATGCTTCTGAGTCCAAAACAAGGTTGTACACTACAGATGCTTGCTGTTGCCTGGATTTCCCATTTATAGCAGAAATTAGAATATGAACAATGGTTGAATCAAAGACTGTAGAGGTGGGGGTGGTGGAAGGAATGATTTAATTATTTCGGTCAATGTCATCTTGGAGAAACGAGTAACCCTCTGCTAACATTTCCTAGGCGGTCACAAGCTATGTGTTCCCCAGTTTCCCACTACCCAACCTGAGACTATGATCTTCTTTGCAGAAGTACTTGCAAACTCACTCAGAACCACCTGAAGGTGACAGAAGATATTTGAATACAGCAGGAGCTGTACAGTGCCAATTCTTCTCAAAATAAATGCATTTGTCTTTAAAGAAGTCTACTGAAAACTCAGTCTTAAAGAACACTCTCGGTTCACCAGTCCCTTTACTACTTGTGCTGTGCCCATACAAGTTATTAAGTAATTTATAATTGTGAAGAATTCAGAAGTCAATTTTATAGTCTGTAGGTTTTCTGTACTATGATTGTCCAAAAAACATCAAATAAAGTGGCTAAGATACATCCTGATTTCTTCCTTCATCTTCTTCATAGAATGAGAAATATCTGAGGTGGTTTATTTTCAATTTTTAAACATGAGTGAATGTTTATGTATATGATTATTTACTTTAGAGAAGACAAGTTTAAATAGAAGAAAGGGGGGAGTTAGAAGTGACTGCATTCTTCAAGATGTGCACAGCTTCACACTGAGCTTAGGACAAGTCTACCCCAGTACAAGTAAGCTTCTGTTCTCTACAGAGACCTGTGAATGAGAAACAAAGTTTTGCATTCTGGTTTTCTTGACTTAGGAGAAAATTATTTTATTGAAGTCTTCACGTTGAAACTGAAGCTTTAAAGACCACAAAGTTGTGGAAACAAAGTAAAACAAATAAATAATTATTGCAACTAATCAAAGAAGAATGAAAATCCTAAAGGAATGAAAAATGGAGCTGATTAGACAATTATCATTTAAAGCTCAGTACTTTTCAGATAAGGAAGAATTTTCTAAAGTCAAAGTGAGCTGGATTTTTATTTTAATTGGACTTTTTTATACCTCTATAAGTAGAAAGGGACTGAGGTGAATAGAAAACAGTGTATAGTCAACCTTCTTCCACTTCACACCCCCTAGATGATGGCTTCACATCTATGCAGCATGACTTTTCAGTGATTAAGGAAGGCTCTTTTCTGAACTGCACATGCGTGACCTGGCACGCATGAATATTCAAGTTAGACAGTCATGAATATGCAAATTCCCTCCACCTGTGGCCATCCGAGCCGGCTCAGCAGGGTTGCAAGAGCCTGAGCCGGGGCAGGGCTGCCTGAGACCAAGACCGAGCCTGAGCCCGAGCCAAGTTGGCGCAGGGCCACCCAAGCCCAAACTCGAACTGAATCAGCGCGGGGCCACCCGAGCCCGAGCTCAAGCCTGCACCCACACCGAGCCAGGGTGGGGCCACCCGAGCCCAAGCATGAGCCCAAGAAAGAGCACAAACTCAAGCCCGAGCCGAGTCAGCGCAAGGGCCACCTGAGCCCAAGCCAAGCTGGCATTGGGGGGCAGCCCAATCCGGGCATGCTCTGAGTGAGAAGGCTTCGTGCAGTTACTAAAGATTTACACTCTCAGGTTAGACATAGTGTCCAAGACTTTCTGGGGGTAGACATCTACCCTGAGTACAGAGAGACCAGGTCTACCTACCCAGAGAGACACCGGGACAGCAACATAGGCGGCTCCCTTCACCCATATCCCCGGCCAAGAGAGCAGAAAATGGGTTTTTCCCAGCATGAGGTGGCCGTGGGTGCCAGGAGGCACCAACACACAACAGAGCAGTGCCAAAACAGTGCCAGAGCACTGGGGGGGCCACGTGAGGGTGCGGGGCAAATTTGCATGTTAATGAGCTGACACTCTCCATGGACGGAGGGCTTTATGGAGGGGGGCCAGACCTGCACTACCATGGTATAGGAAACCCGACTATATAAGGAAGAGGTCATATAGATTTAAAAATTCTATACTAAAGTTTAATTTTCAATGATGTTACAAGGACAATATGAGACACAAATGACCATTTGATATTGAGAAAAAACCACTTACTCCTCCATATATAAAAACTGAGAAGAATTTTCACTATCTCAGAATCATAAGAGTACTGACACAGTATTGCAGCTCCTCTACTAGTGGAGTCAAATCCATCAAGCCTCAGTAAATGCCAAAAAAGAGAAAAAAAATGTTTCACATATCTAAGACAGTAAAATAAGGTGATCTTTACTACTGTGACTTTGTCTGAGCTATATTTTATAATAGGAAAGAATGAAGGCACAGAGGTACTAGGAAAATGTGATAAAGCACAGTCTGGGTTTGACAAAGAAGGATTGCACCAGACTAACTTGATATCCTTGGGAAGATAATTGCTTTTCTAGACAAGGGAAGTAGGTGTAATCTAGAATTAATCTACTTGGAAGCTGGGAAAACATTTGATCCTTCATAGGAAATTATTGCTTCAACTAGAGAAGATAATGATTAGGATAAGAACTGAGAAATGAATAAGAAACTGATGGTTCACTGCCAACAGTGTAGTACAGAAGAGCTACAGTGAAAAGCATGATAAGTCCTACTGTTGATAATAGTATTTTCAGCTGTGATCTTGGCTTAGAAATAAAAAAAAAACCACCAACAACTGATGAAATCCCCTAAAGATGTGAATCTGAGAAGCTTCATGAGTCCCTAAGAAGAAGAAAAGGTCTCAGGTACAAGAAGGTATTTACAGAGGAATTTCAGAAAGAGATTCAGGGATCAAAACAATTATCTGTATTGAAACCGAAAAGGATTTTGATGTTGTACCTACATAAATATGTATATTTTATGTTGGTCACCCCCACTAACATTGATAAAATTATACCTATAGAAACTGATTAGAGTAGCAGAAGTGCAATTTCAATTGCAGACAATGTAATAAAATAGCTCAATAGAGACATTAGCAATTGCACTTCAGTCCAAATCATAATTAGGTGCTTCCTGCTTTTTGTACTGCTGTTTTTACAGTATGGTGGTTTCTGCCTTTTTGGAGGCTTTTTGTAGTGTAAAAAATAACTTCCCTTTTCCTTTTTTGTTTTTTTAATCTATATTTGATGTTACACCATTTCTTCAACAAAGAGGGCAGGTGAATAACTCAAGACCAGAAAAGAGTACATAGCCTATAAGAAACATAACATGATGCTAATAAAAAAATGCAATTGCGAGTCATGTTCTTGCTATCTGATTTTATCCCCATTGATCTGGCAGTATACAAAGGTTCCCACTGGGAGGGAAACATGAGGTTGCTGCTTGCTTGAAACAGGAATATAATTCCACAGGAAGAAGCCTCATAGTTCTAGGAGCCAGCTCACTAGTTTCAAGTGATCAGCTATTTAATTTTACCCCATAAATAATTTTTATCTAGTTTCTATTTCATTTTACTTTGTATTTAAATAATTGATCTGCTTGCATCTGGCCACTTTGCATGTTTCCTTATTGCTAGCAATAATGTTTTTTATACACTTCTGTTCACTATATGATGATGTCATAGCAACAATACAGTCATTATAAAATCATAATCCATAATAAGTTATCTTGGGAAACAATGTTATGATTCATGATTAATTTAAATAAAACTTACTATTGAACTGCATATCCTGTGCACATAAATATTTTATTTAAACAAATGTTACAAACCTCAAAATTCAGAACTCCTATAAATAACAATATTGGTTTTTGTTCCCAAATTATTTAAAAATCTTGTATCTCTAGTTTCCAAATTTTTTAATATTTCTAATCCCTTAAAAAATAATTAAATATAAGTCATAATTTTAGCTATAAACATATGAATATGACTACCGGTGAGATTAAAGTCAAAGGTGAGTTTGAAAGTATTACCCATTAACTACATGCTACTAAAAAGTGACATTTAGAACTAATCAACATAGTTCACAAATTTGGTTTGATGTTAATTGTATAAGCAACTGTATCTTGAGTAACTCACTATAATATAACAGAGCATCTATATGAAATACTACAGCATTTCCATGATTTGTCAGTCACAGTTCAAACAACTTTTTCAAATTGAGTGCTGATGACTGAATACTTTTAGGATGCTTAAACAGCCCATAAATAGATGTAGATAAGGATGTAGATGTGAGCATAGGTACAGATATAACCAAAGATATCAGGCTCCTTGCTTCAGATAGAAACATGATAACGTATCAGGTAATTTATGGAATGAATTATTTGATCAATATAGTTATATTCTCATTAAAAATTAATTCCAAACATTTAAGAACATTTCTTAAAAACATTATACTAAAAAATGTTAAGTAGGTCAACAAGCCATTGTCTAAACTAGTTTTGCTCAACTCTATGATATTATTTTGTATTTTCATCTCTCTTTTTAAAGTAGAGAATAATTTTCTGCAGAAAAAATGGCCTGTATCAACTAATACAATCTAAAGAACATTGATATAGATAATAGGACACATGCTTACATATTCATGGATAACTAATATAACCGAGTCTCATAAACAGGTCACTCATTTACATAAACTGTAGTAGTGACTTCCAAAGCATCCTAGTAAAGATAGATGGCCAGTTAATTTTAATGAGGAATAGGCTTCCAACTCCCTCCTGCAGCTTTCAAAATGTCAGCCTATAATTAGAAATAGGTTGGACAAAAGCCCATTGAATCTAATGGAAAGTCGCCCATTGATTTCAATGAGCTTTTGGATTATTGACTTTACTCTTTGCAGAAATATTTCTAAAAAGTTTGGATAATAAATACTACAATAAATACATTAGAAACACTATATTGCAAAGAATATCTTCACTTTTCAGTATATTGAACAGCCTGCCGACTACACAAAACACCAGATCAACTATGAGAAGCTATAAAATTGCATAACGGTTATAAAATTTGGTGGGAAATTTAATATTAAAAATAAGGAGAAACAATTCCATTTCTGAGTTAGTCAGGACGGTTTTACAGAGTTGTTTAAATTTACAAAACAAATTAACTAAACCAGTGACTTGCAAGGAATGGTTGACTTCAAGGAATGTAAATATTGGTAAAGAATGTTTTTTAAGGTTTTGAATGTTAATAGTTCTCTTCAACTTTTTCTAACTAGCAAATAGTTTCTTTGGTTTTGTCCACTTGGAATTGTATTCTAATTATAGAAATGCAGGCCATTTAAAAGAGATTTTTTTACAAATCTGGCCTGAAAGAAATATGTGTCTAGTTTTACGGTTGACAAGAAAGTGTAAAGTTTAACTTTCCACAACAGAGGAAAAGTTTCCCTATATAGCATTTCAAAAATTTATCTGTCTGTATTTATTACTCAGCTACATTTTTAACAGCTTAACATGTGTACCTTTCAATCCTTAGGTATTCAGGTGTTGTTTTTCTACAGGTACACTAAAGGCCTTAGGCATGAATCGTTGGCAAAATCACAGACAATATAAAAAAAAGGTAATTATACTGTGGAGCTTCTCATGAGATAGTAATTCAAGCAGGTGGCTCAGCCCCAGGAACAAAAAATGAGAGCATGACACCTGGTTTATCACCATGTTACAATAAAATGTTGGTAGCCAAATGCAGAGTCCCAGATAAGGGGTTCATATGCAAGAGCAGAGTTTCACATACTTTGGGAAAAGAGAAAGGAGGAAAAAGCCCGCATGACATGGAGTGAAAGCACCAAAAGTAACAGTTAAATACAATTAAAATAGACATAAGCTGTTGAAGCTGAGGCATAAATTTCATATAGTCACTGCAAAATTCATTCAGTTGGAAATCAACTTTTATTAGGAAACACAGTACATAGTAGTGGGAGTGAGGTAAAGGGAGAAAACTTGTTGCCTCTCTCTCCTTCAAACTGGCAATTCTAAGAGCAGATAATCTTTAAAAAATATAACAGGAAAATCTTAACATCGCTTCTAAAGATCAGCTTTCTAATTAACTCTGCCTTATAATGACATTATGCAAAAAGGTATACACACATGCACACACACATATGAATGCACACAAAACCAGAAGAAATTGCATGAAAATAAAGTTGAGATGAGACAAGTTAAACAGCCAGACTTCAGAGATTTTACCAGTGTCTGTCATTTAACATAGATGTAAGAGACCCTGAAGCTATAGTTCTACCCTACTCCAAATGAAACATAGACCTACTAAGAAGCTGAAACTCTGGGTTACAATCACAGTGGAAGGAGAGGATATAAGCCAGATATTAAAAAAACCCCAACAAACAAATATGGATAGAGGCATTAAAAAAGATTTTAAATTGCACTTAAGGTGTCTCTGAAACGAAACATGACTTGACTGCTCAGAATGAGCTGGAGTAAGTGAAGCCTAAATATCAATGCACTTGTAACTTAGAGGAAAAGTCTTGCCATGGCAAGATTTTCTCACAAATTATAAAACCTTTGGAAAAAAATAAGATTAGATATTTCCTTCATCCTGGGCCAAACATGGTGTCCCTTCTCTGTTTGTTTTATAAAGAGAACTTCTTAACTAGAACACCCAATAAATGCCCTAAATGCTATGAAATCTGAGTTCAAAGGCTAGTGAAGACAAACTTCAATATTTTGACAGTCTTCTTCACAGAATCACAGATTCACAGAATCAGTAAGGTTGGAAAAGACCATAGAGATCATCAAGTCCAACCTATCACCTATTACCTAACCTAGCCAAACCTGTTACCTAACCTGTTGTCATCCTACTACCAACACACCATCCTACCTATAACACACTGCCCTAATATCTAGGTCATGCCACCAAGTACTTCATCCAACCTTTTCTTAAACACCTCTAGGGATGGCGACTCCACCACCTCTTTGNAGACCGGTTGAACCCCATGCCATTGCTTACAGCCCATCCATCCAGTATATCAAGGTCTCTCTGCAGAGCCCTCCTACCTTCCTCCAGATCAATATTTATCCCCAGCTTGGTGTCATCTGCAAACTTGCTAATAATAGACTCCATCCCTTCGTCCAGAGCATCAATAAGGATATTGAACAGGACAAGTCCCAACACTGAACCCTGAGGCACCCCACTAGTGACCGGCCTCCAACCGGACACAGCACCATTAACCACCACTCTCTGAGCTCTGTTATCCAACCAACTCCTGATTGAGGTCTTTTCTTGTTGCTATTCTTGAGAAAAAGAACCAAAATAAAGTAAATAATATTTTCTAGCTTTTTATTTTTCAAACTAATTTAATTTTGATTCAAACAATATACCTTTTTTTAAATTTAACAAACTGAAGAAAACAGCTTTTTGAAAAAGATGTTGCAAACCAAAAAGGTGTTTTAAGAAGTGGTGGATGCTCAAGAAACTCCCTTTCTCAAATGAAATCAAACAAAATGAAAAAACCCAAGCTTATTTAGGTCTTTTGCATAAAGAAAGCATAAATGAAATTCAACAAGAAGAGCTGCAACCCATACTAATGTTAAATTTTAACAGTTTAGTGCAGTGAACTGCATCTTTTCTGCTGGGTGGTGAGAAAATTATAAGGATTTTTTTGTTTGTGGCATCTTGAAATTATCTCAGTACAAAAAAAATTAATATTAACAATAAATTCAACGCTAACATTGAGCTAAAGATTAATTTGATGGAGGATAGCAGTAAAAAGGTTTTGTGGTCACTCAGTAAAATACAATCTCATTGTAATCTTTGAAAAGAACCTCCTTAATTATCCCCATATACGGCACTTTCCTGGATATTGTGGAGTAGCCTAGGAATACAGGAGTAGATAAAGCTGAACAAAAGGCTTCTCCCCAGGTTGTGCACAAGGAGTTTGACCAGAAAGAGAGACAGCTCAAAACCCACCAGAAATTAGGCAACTAAGTGACTGGTTCTCCACACCAGTTATTTTGGTCTCCACATTAGCTCCTTATGTCACTCCAATTGCTAATGTAGTCATGGCCCTAGAAATGCATTGGTACAGCTGTTAATCAGATTGGCAAATTATATATATGTTATTGAACTGTTCTGTGTGAATGACAAGGAAATACCTTTCTCTCTTAGACAGAGGTGCGGGAGTTCACTTCCATTTTAATGTTTTCACAGTGTGCTGATAAGGGCTTTGCATCAACAACAACAAAATAGCAAGAAATAATCTACTCTTACATTGTCGCATTTTACTATTCACTTAAACAAATAACAGAATAATTCTGAACATTTAGGCAGTTCAAATCCAAATAAATTGAGTTTTGAATATTTGTCTTCTTTGATAATGTAAGTATTGGTCCTGTTCTTTGTGTCTTCTAGGTGAAAAAAAAATTGCTTTTTCCACACTGTGTATGTGTGTGTTTATGAGGAATAAAAAGCAAGACAAGTTTTCCAAGTGGTTATTTTCCATTTTTTAGGCAAAGACAGGGGAAACACCAGGCTTCATCTCAGATTTGTTTTACAGTATCTTCACTTCTATTATTCAGTCAAGATAATTTTGCCAAAATACAACACATTTCTACCTAATAAATTTTTTTTAAGGAAAACAGATATAAAACCACCATGACAGATTTGAAAAGCTTCCATCTATTCACAATAAATCACAGGTAGAGAAATGAAGGCAATTTATAGGAGAATATTTTTCTTTAAGATATAAAGTTATATGTTCACACAATTACATCTTTGCAGTAAACCATCATTTTTGACATGGTTTTGTTCAGAAAATCAGAACAGTACAAAATCAGATGTTCCAAAGAACATGAAATGATTTTGTTCTATTTCTATTAAAAGCATCTTTCAAAATTCACTACAGATATTAATAAGTAAAATAGGCATATCAGTAATAAAATTTTAATTTACATAAAAATACAACATATTGTTACTTAAAAATATTTCCCCAAAATAATTCATCACTAGAAATTGTTTTATTTCTATGCCTGATTAGAATTAAGATAGATTGAATTTTCTACAATGCAGAATAACCAGATTCCTTCAGGCACATATTTTAATTGCTCTCCTTTTAAAAATACATTGTTTTGAAACACATGAAATTTTTTTTCTGTTCTTCATTATTATTTAAGGTTTTTGAGTATATTAGTTCTACATGCAAAAATGGCAGCTGCTGAACATGGCTTCTTACAGGCTAGTTTAACTTGGTTTTGTTCATTTTGGTCAAAGGACAAAGACTTAGCTAGTGAATATTTTCTTTTTGCATCAATTCTCATGTTACTAAATTCCTATTCATCCTCTGAGGACATACTCTGCCCAGTTAATAATTAATGTTTTCAGGAAACAGAAGTAATCACACTGGACATGCTATCCCACAAGGATCATCTAGTTCAACTCCCAAGTGAATGTCCACACAGGGATCAAACACACAACCCTGGAGCCATGGGCATCATGCTCCACCCATCCAAGCCTCCCACCGTCTAGACCATGTCACTGAGTTCCTCATCGAGTTTTCTTAAACACATCCAGGGATGGCGACCCCACCACCTCCCTGGGCAGACCATTCCAATAAGGAATCCCTCTGTCTGTGAAAAAGCTCTTCCTAACATCCAGTCTTTCCTGCAAGAAACCGACATAGGCTATGGAGTAACGGTCTATACAGATTGCACTATGTAATCGGGTGATTCAATATAACATTTCTCCTGGATCTCAACATACATATGTAAATTTAAGGGGAATCACAATGTCCTACACATTATTTTTAATTTACCAGTCTTCTGAAATACTTATTAGTTGAAATACTTATTAGTTGAATTGATGATGTCATTCAAATCAAGTTATTCAGTTCATGCAGCTTTTTCTTTTCATTCTCATTTATAAAGAGCCATTTATTAATTTAGTCCCCAAATTGCTTCCAATTTTACGTGCCATTCTCAAATATGATTTTGATTTGGCTATTCTTTGTAGATTTTTCCTGATATTTAATGCTTAACTTAAGTTTTATTTGTGTAAAGACAAAAAGATGTTTGCAAAATTGTATTATGAGTAATTTAAATTAGACATATCTCTTCTCAATTTCATATCTTAAGTTCAAGAACTGCCATTTTGTATTGTACACGCTGTACCTCAGTGTGCGGGCTCCAATTACTTAAAAAAATTCTAATATGAAAAGTTTAAATCCTTACTCCCTTGCAAGAATTTTTTTTCTCTTTAATATTGGGAACACGGAGAAAACACCAGGGCACTTTCCTCAGTGAGATCTTAAATTCAGTTATTCACATATCTGGTAGTCACCCCTCTGGGCTGCCGCTGACTATCATCACAGGTGTTATGATCTTGACATCTCTACCAGATACTATTGCTTGTGATACTTGTTATATATTATACAGCTATACCCTGTTCTTTGAGATGAATGGGACAGGCCACAGGCCTCGCAAAGCACTAAACTCACAGAGAAGTGCAGGTCGTTAATACGCATGCAGGCCATGCCCATTGCTTCACCCCCCGGCACTCCAGAGCGCTGCGGACAATTTTCCTCTCCTTCCCATGGTCTGTCTTGGTACAGGCGAGCAAAGCGAACCATTTCTGAGGGGCTTCTGTGACCGTGTGTGTTGGCAGCCCAAACTCCACACCACTGCTCCCCCCCCAGCCCCCTGGCCCGGCCTGGCCCCAGGGCTTGCGCCGGCCCCAGGGGCCCTGCACTGCCCCACGGGTGCAGCGAAGGGGTGTCCCTGAGCTCTGGTCAGTATCCTTGGAGCCTGGAAAAACCTTAACTTTGCACCACTGCAACAACCCCTGCCACTTATGGCATGTGGAGGCCGTCGGTATTGGAGTTTCTTTCCCTTTAACATCCACCAGTCCCTTTAACATCCACCAGCAGAGGCAGCACTGCCTGGGCTTTGACTGGGCTTTGAGTAACAAGGAACGGCATGCCTTGTGGTGGTACTGTGCTGGGTCTCAGCGGAGCACGCAGGACTGTGTCAGGGAACAGGGCATGGTGCCGCAGGGCTCTAAACACCATTGTGAGCCACAGAAACTGCGTGCCCCAGCCCCGCTGCACCGTGCGCCCACCCTGCCCCAGCCTCACCGTGCCACATGCCCACCCCTGCCACGCCACGCACCCGCCCCCACCACGCCACGCACCCACGCCACTGCACCGTGTGCCTGCTTCGCCACACCGCATGCCCGCGCTGCCACGGGGCTGCCAGCATGGGCACAGTCACTGGGGTCGGGGGTGGGGGGAAGTGGCACGGGGTTTGGGCTGTGAGAGCGATCGCAGCAGCCCAGAGAAGCCCAAAGGGTGGTGGGGGTGGGGAAGTCGAGTCGGTATCGGAGTTTCTTTCCCTTTAACATCCACCGGTCCTGTGAGAGAGGGGCAGCACTGCCCGTACAGTCCCAGAGGGTGGGGGAACAGAAGCCTTCTCCTGGCGCAGCGAGAGTTGTGCCCTCCCAGCACACAGCTTGCCTCACTTTCTTGGGGCAGTTTCCCAGGTCAGGGACAGGGGCACGGTGCCACCATTGCGAGCCCACTCCCCACAGGGCGGGGTGAGTCCCACTCGACAAGCACCATGGCACCACCCCTCGGCAGAGCAGAGCTACTGCGCATATGTCAGCCGGCTAAACTCACAGACAGCTGAATCATAATTGAGAAAAATTTGTTTCACAAATGGGTGGGGTTGTAATGGAGAGGTCACAATGCAGCAGGGATTCACTGTATATCAAGGACCCAGTGCTCTGTATGTACTGTAAATTGTGCACAGGTTGTTCACAATAGTTAACTGTGAATTTGTTAAATTATATATGGTTTAAGAGGGGCAGTTGGAGCTCTTGGTATGCATTTCAGGACTTTGTTGGAGTTGATTTAAGTTTGGGTTCTTAAAAATATTTTCTTGTTCTGTTGGTCTACATATATTATGAACTAATTTTCTTACTCAAATGTCAGAGGTTTTTAGAATTTAGATAATCTGGTTTTTACTCCAATCTGATTGATTGTTTGTGGAAAATCTTCATAAAATACAACATAAAATGCAAAAATGATTCCTGAAGATTTTAAATAAGAGGTAAATTTACTTTTTCATCATATTTTCATTGATTAATTATTATAATGCCTGCCTCCACATTTTCTAGCCAGTGTTCTGCCTTAGACTTTAGGGTGCAATTTTATCTTTTTAGACTTTAAAAGACCGGGGTTTATCTTTCTGAAGTAAATTTTACTTGCAGAGATTTATATCCTTATGTGAATTTTGAGATATTGTAATTCCTTTATAGTCTATCCCCCAAGATACCTAGACCATGTGTATTACCTTGTTTTACTAATATCAAACTAACTAAACTATTTTTTATTTCTTAGGAGTTCCCTCAGTTTTCTAGGTCTTTGTAATTCATTGTCTTTATTTAACTGTTTATTAACAATTCATAAATGAGAATATATTTACATGCATCAGAGAGAGGGAAAAGACCACAATGCATCCAACTGTTTACTCTTAGTGTTCAGGGTCAGAGAGGAAAAATATTTTTAATGTAAGGCAAGTAAGTATCAGTAACAAGGGAAAGAAATTTAATTCTTCCTCATTACCACTTCACTAGTGGAAATTTTATGTCTACTCATTAAGTTACAACAGAGATTAAGGCAGACAAATGACGTATGAAACAAAACTATTACCACAGTACAACAACTGAAAATATCACTAAAGCACCACCATTTCATGACTTAACTATGTAGTTACTGAACTATTCTTCAAATCAAACATTTGATTTAGGAATTATTTTTACTCCAGTTTTATATATTAAATAACTCTTATCTCATTTGTTTGATGACAACTATATCCTAACTAAGTAACTAAGTTCCCAGTCCAAAATAAATTAAAAGTAATGGTAATCAAGCTCCAAGGTATGACATCTCCTAACAACCCGGATTCTGCACCACTGAGATAGAAGGAGAGATAAAGGAGAGAAGTCATGCTAATAGCACTATATTGTGAACATGATGGCAATAGATATAAGTAATTTTTCAATGCTCTGTAAAAACTTAGTTTAAAATTCCTACTTAAATCAGTGGTTTAATATAGTAAGAATAATGAAATTCCACCATGTGGTTTGCAATTCTTCATATACCATGTGATCTAAATGTTAGTGAGGATTTATAGATCCCATTCCACATAAGATCATTTGCGTGCATTATCCAAAAGAGAAATACAAATGCATTGGTAATTTTAAGGATGTTCCCCTTACTGCCAGTACAGTGCATCAGATTCTGAAATTTTTCTCTGTGAGGAAGAAACCCATACAAAGCTTATGTTTAGCCTTTTTCTTTGAGTGACATCACTGACCAAAACTCAAAAAAGGATTGGTGCTAAACTTCTCATCATCTTCAGCTCAGTCTCAATTGCATTCCCCCTGTAATTTCAGAGTCTTCAATATGTCCAGACACAGGTTGTCATCCAAAATTTGATCTTACCTGCCTAGAATGAAATAGGCGGTAGAAGTTCTCCCGGAAAGATTCTTAAAGACCAAATTACTTCATAGTCTGATTTTCCACTCTGTAACTAAGACAATTTCTTGAAAGAAGCACACCCCTCTGACTTAAAAGAAGAGAGTGACAGAACAACACTATAAAAATAAATGTCATGAAGAAAGAAGTTAAATAAACAGCTTAGAATATATTGGGAATCTGACTATATTCAACTTCTCTAGTAGGATATATTAGGAATAGGATTTCAAGATAAACCACAGAATCACAGAATACTTTGAGTTGAAGGGACCCACAAAGATCATCTAGTCCAACTCACCGTCTAACGCCCGTACCATCTAACGCCCGTACAGAGATCGAACACACACCCCAGAGTGGTGAACATAAACCTAGTCCCCTCACATGCGCACAGGCCACTCCGAGCCAGGAGGGACCCACAGGACCATCCAGCCCAACACCCCCAGCTAGACCATGTTTCTAAACTCCTCATCCAGTCGATGTTAGTTAACATACCTCATTGCACTTCTTTTGAAAGTCTCAACTACATAAATTAGGAATTATTAAAACCTGAGATACATCCATATACCATATTTATTGAATTTTCTTCATACTGTCAAAAAGACTTTGTTGATAAAGATTTTTAAAACCTTTAAAAATTGGGTAAAACTTTGCTCTTGTCTGGTGGCTACCTTCATCTCTCCCTTAACTTTTTTTCTTCCTTCTTAAATATGTTATCACAGAGGCTTTTATGTCACTCCTAATTGGCCAGGCCTTGGCCAGCAATGGGTCCATCCTGGAGCTAGCTGGCATTGGCTTTGCTGGACATGGGGGAAGCTTCCAGCAGCTTCTTGAGGAAGCCTCCCTTATAGACTCCCCCCCCACTATCAAAACCTGGACACAGAATACACAATGCATTAAAGCTAGTATAGCACTTGTCAATTCATGTCATGCACTGCTCTATAATGACTAACTATTTTTAATGTCAGCTGGATCCCAGAGTTGTCACTTTTCTAAAATCTTAGTACTTGATAACTCCAGATTCTTGAAATTTCTCTCCAGTTTCTGTGCACCTGGACTTTAGGTGCACTTTATGCACACTAGTTTTGAAGTAGAATTAGATCTTACATAGAGGATACTCATGAGTTCTCTTGATTCCATGATCCTTCTGTCAAAAGTCCGGAAATGTCTGACAGAAACCTTCTCACATCTTCTAGTTACCTTTTTATCTGATGTATCCATTGTCTGATTCATTCCATTTTCCCATAATCTTTAATAACTAGCAACCTATATACATTAATATTTTCTCTTAAAAACTACTTGTGTTTTAATTTCAATTAATATCTGCATTATAGAAAAACTTTAAATACTGAGTATTTAATTTAACATCATTAACAATCTTTTTTGTGAACACACCTCTTCTTCAGAAGGTGATTTATTTGATGGGGGCCATTGTGTCTTTTTAGAACAACCTTGTGCTGAGGAGCTATTGTAATAACATACTGTTTTCTGAACAGGGCCAAGACACAAAAATAATACAGTAGACCTCTGCATAATTGTGATCCGTAATTTGTGGGATCCGCATACTTGCTGTCGATTTTCCAGCGAGCTGTGGGACCTGGCACATGTGTAGAACCTACCACAAACCCAGTCTGCTCATGAATATGTAAATTGGTCCCAGCCGGGAGCCAGCACAGCTCAACTGGGATGCATTTAGTGTAAATGTGTGTTTTTGCATGGCAGGAATTTTCCTTCCCTGGGCTACCAGACTGGGTGATGCGGCTGCCATTGTGTGCATCTGTACGTGAGAGCGAGAGGCACCCTCCCCCATCCCGTGGGGGCTGGTGCCTGGCTGCGCCGAGCTGGGGCAGGGGGAGACAGGTACCTGTGCCATGGCGGGACAGAGCTGGAGAAGCTGCTGGAGCGATTATGGGCAGAGGGAACAGGGGCCCTCGAGGTGTCTGCATGGTCAGCATTGCTCTCTGCCACACTGCAGCAGAACTGTGTGTGTCTGTGCAGGAGTGGGAAGCACCTTCCCCCACCACCCCTGTGGTGCCCTTTGTGTGCCCAAAATCAGGCAGGTCCTGTGGCCGGGGCCCAGCAGAGCCCAGGGCTTGCTCGGTGCTGACCCCGGCCTGCCACTCGCTTGGTGCTCAGCGCCAGCCCCAGCCCCGCCCTCGCTCAATGCCAGTTCCGGCCCCAGCCCCGCCGCTTGGCACTCGGTGCTGGCCTCAGCGCTCGCCCCCCGCCCCGGTGCTCGCCCTCCTTGGCGGAGCACAGCTAGACATCTGAAACAAGCCTCGCTCTCAGGACCATCCTCCAGACCTTATATGGGGAGGGGGTGTGGCTACAGGCATGGCGTATTTGACTACTTAGTGGGTTTGTTATCTTCACGGATTCCAGGACTCGTGTGAAGAGGGTCAGACCCAACAGCCTGCAAGTAATGGGGGATTACTGTAGTCTAATACGCAATTTGCGCAAAGGGGCTCAGTGGTAAGAAATTCTTGACAGTGAATTAAAACTAATTCTCATACTGTTGCTGAAAAGAAGTCTGGTATCATCTATAAATAAAATTCCTGTAGATAAGCAGACTAATCTACTGATTTCAAAGAAATTAACCACAAAGGCCTCATTTCTTGTTGGAGTGTCTGTGCATGAGTGGGATTAGTAGGTGGCTGTTGGACTGGGGGGGTTTATGCTACTGGTGAGTAGCTTTGCCATGCAGGATAGAGCACTGCAAAGTGCAAATGGTCCAGTAAACCCAGGCATGAAATACATATTCCTATTCGTCACTATTGCTAGAAGGAAAAGCATCAATTTTTGCAACTGAGCATCACTACTCTGTGTATTAGGGTCAGGGTACTCTTGATTTCCACAACAGTACTGCTTGCCAAAAAAGGTTTCCAAAAAAGTTGCAAATTAACATGCAAAATCATAACACTGTTTGAAAGAACTGTAACTCAAAAATCTCCAGACTTGTTTGGATAGCCATGTAGACATTTCAGCTGACATAGAGCTCCCTTCTTTTTCTTTCACCTCCCCCCCCCCAAATTAATGTAGCCAACATTCAAAGACGTGAGTGGAACATAATAATGGAAGTGGATGGAAGTGCTGACAGTTCTCAAAAGAACGCAAATATACACATCCTTTAGCTAGAGTAGGCCCTCTCTCCTTGATAAAGTAGAGGCTGAGGGACTTGTAGCTATCCCTCTATGCAAACTAATAGTACTATCAGCTTTTTGCCACGGGGAAAATGAGTGAAAAGATGCTGAATAGTATGAGAAATTCGGATAATGTAAAATGTCTTGGGCAAACACATTTTTTTCCATAGAACTTTCTCAAGTTTGGGAGCTCTGGAGTGCAGCGAAGACCAGCTGGCTCTGCATGATGCTGGCACAGGCCCTGCAAAGTTTAGCAGGGTCTGGCCTCTGTGATGTGAAAACCAGGCACACTGCTCACACATACAATAAAGCTGCACACGCACAGTAGCATCAGAACCAGTAAGTCTTGTTTGAATTGTACTCCCTTAGAAGAAATAGACTGCTTTGGTATTTCTGCCTCCAGCTCTCTTCATTATCCCAGTCATCAGGCAAAGCCATCTGCAGAGTCCCCTTTCCCAGCTGAATGTCATGGCTAGTTTGATTGTCAAGGATGCACCTAACTAACCAGGCAAAGCCAAAAACATCTCCCTTTAAGGACTGTAGGAAAATCAGTGGCAGGTGTGTTTAATCCTTGTGTGTAGCCATAAATTTAAACAATCCAAATATATGTAATAGTGTATTGGATTTCTGAGGCTAGGTTTTGGTAGTAGTGGGGCTATAGCAGTAGCTGCGAGAAGCCACTGAAAGCTTTCCCTATGTCTAGTAGAGCCAATGCCAGCCAGTTCCAGGATGGCCCTACTCCTGGCTAAGGCTGGGCCAATTAAGAGTGATAGTAACAGCTCTGTCATAAATATTTAAGAAGGAAAAAAAAATATTGTTGTGTGGATGAAGTTTGCAGCCAGAGAAGAGCAGAATCAATGCAGACACCAAGGTCAGTGTAGATGCAGGGGCAGGAGGTGCTCCAGGCACTGGAGCCAAGGTTCCCTTGCAGCCTGTGGTGAAGACCATGGTGGAGGAGCTGTGCCCCTGCAGCCCATGGAGGACCACAGTGGTGAAGAGATCCACCCGGAACCTGTGGGGAGCTTACGCTGAAGCAGTTTGTGAAACACTGTCTCTTTTGGGAGGGACCCCATGGTAGCCAGAGACTTGTTGAGTGGCTTGGACCCTCATAAGTCTATGGGACCAGAGGGAATCCATCCGAGGGTCATGAAAGAACTAGCAGATGAACTCGCCAAGCCACTCTCCATAATTTACCAACAGTCCTGGCTTACTGGTGTTGTACCACAAGACTGGAAATTGGTCAATGTGACACCCATCCACAAGAAGGGTAGGAAAGATGATCCTAACAACTACAGACCAGCCAGCCTGACCTGAGTCCCATGCAAAGTCATGGAACAGATGGTCTTGTGCGCTATTATGCAGCAACTACAAAACAACCATGACATTGGATCTAGTCAGCATGGATTTCGGAAAGGCAGGTCCTGCCTGACTAACCTGATCTCCTTTTATGATCCAGTGACTCGACTGGTTGTCGACAAAAAGGCTGTGGATCTTGTGTACTTGGACCTTAGCAAAGCCTTTGACACGGTTTCCCA
>WEKX01003008.1:9520-83744 GCA_013390025.1 Pitta sordida
ATATATATATATATATATATTGGCCACAAATCTGTGCTGCTTTTACATACACATTCATAGAATCATAGAAGGGTTTGGGTTGGAAGAGACCTTTAAGACCATCTAGTTCCAAGCCCTTCACATGGGCAGAGACACCTTCCACTAGACCAGGTTGCTCACAGCCCCATCCAGCGTGGTCTTGAACACTTACAGGGATGGCACAACTTCTCTGTGCAACCTGTTCCAGTGTCTCATCACCTTCATAGTAAATAATTTCTTCCTAATATCTAAAGATACTTTTCAGGAATGTCACTGACTTTCCTTTGGTCTTATATCACTATGTCCATGAGAAGATGTGGAATTTTCTACTGTGACACAGAGATCTCCTTGCAAGGCTGGATCCACCCTGGGTCAGGAGCCAGGCTGTTGTCACATGCCCTTGGAGCACAGAGTGGCAATGCCAGCCTAAAGGCTCCCCTCCTGCAAGGTCCCCCATCCCATTGCTGTGATGCAGCACACACTAAAACAGCTGTGGAGCTGTGCTGTGAACCTGGGCAGTGACCTGATCTGGAGGAAGAAAAGCTCTGTAAAGTTTTCTGGTTCTTGACTCTGAGATCTTTAGTTTGGCCCTAGACAGTTGTGTTGGCTCTGCTGAAGACTCTGTGCTTTGTGCCATGGGGACAAGAGTGAGCAAAGGGCTCACTGTGTCTGAATCTGAATCACCCCCTCAAAGGGCTTTTAACTTCCCTTTGACTATGGGGGGTGTCCACAGGGGCAACAGTCCTAATTTGGATGCTTTAGTTTGGGTGCCTAAAGNTCCATCCGGTCCCATAGACTTATGAGGGTCCAAGCCACTCAGCAAGTCTCTGACTACCTCCTCTTGGATTACAAGGGGGTTATACTGCACCCCAGCTCCTTCCATGCCACTGCTGGTCTGTTCACCTTCTTCTTTGGCCTCTGCCACAGTTCATGTGCCAAGAACCATTGCCTTAGCACTGAGCCCTATGCCTGCCAGTAGAGAAGTATTTCCATTTCCCGTTGGCCATGCCTGCATGTTCCCAGTTTAACAAGCTGCTAAGAAGTCTGGCACTCTATAAAAAAAATAATCTTCATTTTGTGTTTCTCCTTTCAATTGAGTTTCCTTAGTGCTATTGAGTACAGTTAACTGTTTTAGCAAAAACCAGTTCTCTCCCTACCATGAAGACAGTTCATTGATCACATCAATAAATTGATTCTTGATATGCCAACTATGATAAAATAAGCACAAGAGATCTTAAAACATGAAAGGTATCATGAATAAATTTTTTCCCCTTTCTATATTCTTAATGTCTTTTTTTCTTTCTATACATTGTGGTGACTTATTCTCCATTATAGCATAAACAATCAGAAAGCTTATTTTAGGGATTATGGCATTTAGAACAGTTTTAGGTGTCCATTGGAAAGGAAAGATTTAAAAACAATATGTCAGTCCTTAAAAACCACCTGGCTCAATCTAGATACATGCCTATATTAATGCATATAAATAGTCTTATTACCTTGAAAGATGCTTCAGTCGGCCCCCACTGATGTTGCCTGAGACACGCATACGTGACAATGTTATTTACATATCTCCATTGTCAAAGTTTGACAATATCCTGACATTTGTGCTTCCTTTCTCCCTCAGCAGCGTGTTATCTTATGAATATAATGAATAGTTAGTAAAGGGCAGACTGTATAACCATAATGCTAAAGCCTGGGTATACCTCCAACCCATATATATATATATATATATATATATAGTGGACACAAATCTGTGCTGCTTTTACATACACATTCATAGAATCATAGAAGGGTTTGGGTTGGAAGAGACCTTTAAGACCATCTAGTTCCAAGCCCTTCACATGGGCAGAGACACCTTCCACTAGACCAGGTTGCTCACAGCCCCATCCAGCGTGGTCTTGAACACTTACAGGGATGGCACAACTTCTCTGTGCAACCTGTTCCAGTGTCTCATCACCTTCATAGTAAATAATTTCTTCCTAATATCTAAAGATACTTTTCAGGAATGTCACTGACTTTCCTTTGGTCTTATATCACTATGTCCATGAGAAGATGTGGAATTTTCTACTGTGACACAGAGATCTCCTTGCAAGGCTGGATCCACCCTGGGTCAGGAGCCAGGCTGTTGTCACATGCCCTTGGAGCACAGAGTGGCAATGCCAGCCTAAAGGCTCCCCTCCTGCAATGTCCCCCATCCCATTGCTGTGATGCAGCACACACTAAAACAGCTGTGGAGCTGTGCTGTGAACCTGGGCAGTGACCTGATCTGGAGGAAGAAAAGCTCTGTAAAGTTTTCTGGTTCTTGACTCTGACTGAGATCTTTAGTTTGGCCCTAGACAGTTGTGTTGGCTCTGCTGAAGACTCTGTGCTTTGTGCCATGGGGACAAGAGTGAGCAAAGGGCTCACTGTGTCTGAATCTGAATCACCCCCTCAAAGGGCTTTTAACTTCCCTTTGACTATGGGGGGTGTCCACAGGGGCTACAGTCCTAATTTGGATGCTTTAGTTTGGGTGCCTAAAGTTATGTGGGATGCATCTGGGTCTTCGCTTCTTTTTCTCTCAGTTCTGTTATTGACAAGAACTTGACAGTAAATAAGTATTTGTGAAAATGATCTTGGGCAAATGACTCATTTTAAAAATGGAAATGAGTCATTTTAAGGTGGGTGGGGTTTTGCACATTGCCTGGAGGGTTTTTCTGAGAGCCATCAGCTGAAGACCCTTTCAAAAGCTGAGCATGTGTTTGGTGTCTTCTTTGTGAACATGGTCCTAAGGGACAACTAGGAGCTTGTTTTTAAGGAGCGTTTTACCTGCCCTTGTTCAGGCACTGGGCCAGCAGCTGCACTTCTCTGAGTGCCTAGCACTTGGGAACCAGAGTTTCTCTGATGATCTGCTTTCATCTGTAAGACACTGCCACAAGTTTGAGGAAGGTCACTGCTGACAGGGTTTTCACCCACTGTGTTTAACCCAGGGCCTGTTTGCAGTCTGTGGTTTGCTGACGGGCTGCTACCTCTGCTGCTGCCTCTGCTGCTGCTTCAACTGCTGCTGTGGACAGTGTAAACCCAAGGCACCCGAGAGGGAACAGGAGGAGTTTTGTGTGTCTCCAGAAGACTTGGAAGAGCAAATTAAAAACGACATGGAAAGAGGTGTGTATTGTAGGGGCTTACTGTGTGGCAAAGCTGTTCTAAACAATGTTTAAAGCCTGTAGTCCAGATGTTCTGCAGTGTGAGGATGCTTTCAGACTTCAGTGGAGACGTGCCAATTCAGTTGAGCTAAGACCATGACCCAGTGAATTTCCCAAGTTACGTATTACGTAATGCAAAAATAAAATTATGACACTAACAACTAAATATTTCCTGTATCTCTTATGAGATACTTAAACATTGAAAGTCTCAGGGCTTATCTTAAGAGACAATGTTCACCCTGTAGCGCATATGCCCACGTTGGTTCATATCCTAGATCTCACACTGACATATTAGGCTCTGCTGGACTGGTGCTTGTCATATGTGCTTGGCCTGAATACGCTGTCATTCAGGTTTTATTCATGTAAAACTTATCCCTGCCTGTGATGGACTAACTGTACCAGTTCCAGAAAGGGCTTCAAGAAAAGATGCAATGTTTCCAGTAGTACTGTTGCACAGTAACCCAAGAGAGTTTGCATGGGAGATGCTGTGGTCCTGCCTGTCTCCCATCCAGCCTCCAAGATGCTGACTCTCTTCTTCACTGGCAGTAGCAATACTGCTACTTTACCAGGACCCAAATCTTGGCTAAAATCCAGGTGAAAAATAATGTTCTCAAAAATGTGTGTAGTTCCTTGCCCATTTAATTCCCTGCTGTGCTTCACGGTGGGGCAGGCTGAGCACCAACTCAGGAGCAAGGGTACCCAGCTGGGAACATGGGCCTGGGGCAGCGGGACAACTTTTGCAGCAGGTCACCCTCTTTTCTTGGCTTTGCTTCATTCCCTCAGCTGCATATTCAGTGCATATGCCAAGGAGTGATGGTGGTGATTTTCTAACTTGGCAGTAGTGTGGGTTGCATACTTGGAACAAAGAGGCCTGTACTAATCTGCTGAAGAGGGGCAGTTTTGCCTTCATCTTCAGGGGTTACAGAAACTTCTCAGACTAGTTAGATACACACAGCAGGAGAGATACAATGACTCTTGCTCTACAAGAAGACACACAACATGGGAAGACACTGGACACTTTTCAGTTGTGAATTTATATAAACTATGATTAGAATTATACTTTTTTTTTTTGTAAGGAAAGACCTAAGCAGTCAGCTTATACTTTTTCTCTTCTATTGTTATGGAAGATCTTATGCTGTTATATTCTTACATTTATTATGCTTAAATTAGCACAGCCAGATTGCAAATGTCATGTTCCCTTAGCAGGAAGACATTTCCCCCCCGCAACTTTTCACACAAATTTATGCTTCCATAAATATGTAACAAAACACTTGTAGTAGTTGAAACAAATGCTATTTATATAACTGTAATAGCAGTGTGTGGTGGTGTCTTTAAATTGATTTGGCTTAGAGGCATATCAAGGTAAATACAATCAGCTTAAAAATTGATTCTACTTGATCAATCTCTGCAAAGGCAATGAAAACTATTAGTGAAAACTTTATAATCACAATGCATTATTTGAAACAAGTCTAATTATGACTTTAGGCACCTGAAAAGTACATATCTAAAATGGGTCTTGCTCTTCATGAATCTGTGATACAGACTCATGCCAGACTCAAAGCCAAGTGTGAAGTATGAAAATGGAACTTTGAAGAATCAGAATGTTAAAATTCTGCCTTTCTTTTTGGTTTTAATTTGGCAGGTATTTTGCTGTCTCTCAAAATCCAGCACAAAATTCCCCAGTGGCAGAAAAAAAATTTGCCCCCTCCTTCTGGCACACGTACCAGAAGATAGTGGTATAATTTAATTTTAGGCCACCTTGATATCCCTTTATTTCCACCAAGTCTCACTGAGGTACCAGTACTAGAAAATATACATATTTTAAAATGTTTAGCGAAGTACCAGTTTGAAAAACTAGCACAATGTGGAGTTATGGGGTTTTAAGTATTTTGAAGACAATATTAAATATGTGTATATTTAATATTATGTATTTCTTCAGAAAGAAGAAAGCTAGATCTTTGTACCTTTTCTACTACTCTCTGTCTTACTACATTTTCCTCCCAATTAAAACCAGCATGCCTCAGTAAAGCAGAATTCTCTTTATTTTAAAATTATAAGAGAGCAATGCATCAAGAACAAAAATAAAAACTTTATGGCAAGGGTAACATGAGCATCTTTTCTGCAGCTGAAAAGAAACAGACACTGCATTTAGAAAAAGAAAGAATGACAACCAGATCAAACTGCCATTGAATGGGAAAGACTGTGCTTTTCCCCCAGACATTTTCAAATGCTGGGCCATAGAAACTAATAGTCATGCCTTCCTTTAGGTAAATAATAAATTTACCTTTAGGTAAATAATAGAAATGCTCCTGTATGTAACTCAGAAACAGATTGTGATCACTCTGGCAGCAGATTTAATTTTGGAAGAGGAGATCCTGTTAGGATCCAAATGCTTTCCATGTTCTCTGCCCACAGGCTGAGCATTCTCACCGGTAATTAATTTCTTTGTTTCCTGTTGTCTCCAGCATCTCTATTATTGCTAAACCAAATCTTTTTGCTAAGGTAAAAATTCTCAAGCTAAGATTCTCAAGCTAAGGCCACACTTAAAGTTATCTAAATATTTGCAGTTAATCATTGCTCTTTTGAGGAATGCAACATTGATAAAACATCACAAATCCTGATGCTAAAAACCTCAGAGAGCAAGTCCCCAGCAGTTTTTGCTGTGGTCAGCGGGAGCTGCCTGGTCCCAGTTTCACTGAGCAAATGAGGCCATATGGGTGTTGTGGGAGTCGAGATTTAGACTTCATCTATTGAATTGACATGATACTAATAATTTTTGGTCCCTCACGAACAAAATAAAGGTTTTACACAGTTGATCTAATTCTTCAAGTTAACATACCAAAACCCATAATTATTAGTGGGAAAAAAAAAAGAGATGTGAGGCCAAATAGTCAGTGATCCATCCCCTGAAGTGTAAAATCAAAGTGAGTTAATGCAGAAATCAATCAATCATGTCAAAAGCTTCAGCTCTGTTGAAATGCTGTTTCTCTAGAGAGAATGTCTAGGAGAATTCATATTTCTCTAGAAGAAGGCTTTAGTCAAATATATATACATACAGTTCTAGTGCTCAGATAGTTCTATGTCTCCCTTGAGAGACTCATTTTAGAGCAGGTTGACAAGTTCTGCTTCCACTGAAGTTGATGGCAACATTTTTGTTAACTTTTATGTTCCTAGAGGAGGTGGCATTGGAATTTGGATTACCTTTGTACTTCAGACTGTTCTCTCCTGTTTGGTTATCATCATAAGAACAATGCAAGGCATTTTACAGAAAATCAATTATAGTAGAGAAAAAAAAAGGGAAAAGGATAAAAAGAATAAAAGAACCTGGATAACAAAATACTTTCCCAACTCAGAAGCAATAAGTTTTTATCACTTCATTGTCTCCTCCACACTCCATATGATACAAATGTAGGCGAACGGAGAGCAGGAGCTATCTATAGAAAGCAGTTTAAACTGTGAATCCTGCCTCACCTCCATTCTGCAGCTTGCCATTAGCAGACTATATTTGTACAGTTTGTTATCACTGTTCTGATAAAGAAGCCCCATCATAAGTCTTAGAAGGGTGCAAGCAGCAAAATGCTTGGTGCGGGTGTCAGCTCAGAACCGTCTGCAGATCAGCTGGAGGCAACGCGACAGATTTGCAGTGGGTCCTGTTCTCCTGTCGCACACCTGTGTACCGTGGCAAAATGAACTGCTAGTCTCTGCCCTCCATCAATGATCCTCCAGAAAATGAGCAACTTGGAGGCAGCAATGAGGGGAAGGGAGTGCTGCTCAGAAATCTAGAAAATACACGGCAACTAAAAATGGATTGGAACTGCCAAACTAATAGGAGCTGAGCTCAAAGCATTAATTACTCATATACTTTTAGAAGTTATGAAACACGTCTGTCTTTGACCTTGTGTCTAAATATGGAATTGCCCATACAGAGAAGCTGCTTGGCATTTAATCATTCTTGCCTTTCACCTTGACAGAATCAAAGTTGTTCTACCCCCACCGAGGGGAAGCCGTATGGCATGCAATTAGATTCCTACTCTGGGTTAAGTTACTCCTGTACACTGCATCTTTTGTGCATGATTCATCCCATCAACTGCCATGTAAACAGGAGGAAATGTCAGAGTCTTCTTTCTGAACATTTGGTCATTTGGCAAAAAAAATCATAATTTGTATTCATTTACCGCGAAGGCTGTTTTTGTATCAAGATATAGATAGTCCACAATTTTTCATATGAAACTCTTAACTGTGATGGCTGAACCTCTAAAAGTCAGTCTCTGAGACCTGAGTCTCTTCCTCCCCATCAAAAAAACATAGGTTGGAAAGAAGCCCAGGAGAAGGGCAACCAAACCTTGTTCATTTTCAGAGGGAACACAATAGCCATCAAGGAACGCCGTAAAGACTTCACTTTCATCCACTCTGCTTTCCTCCTCTCTACAACAAATTTATTTTTATGGATATATTGTAAAGGCAAACACAAAACTGCACAGAATGAGAAAGTACACAGTAGTAAGGATTTATATAGTGATAATACCAAGTTTTGGTAGTTCCAAACTCATTAAAATACTAAGTCCCAGAGTCCTATTGCAGATATATTACATAAGACTTCAAATTCAATTTAATAGTTTTGTTTATCTAGCTGGCGCACCAGGGCTGTGTGATTTCTGTCCTCTCAAGTGTATTACTGCTCACGTATTTTTTTTCCTTTTAATTCTCTTTGTTCTTTACTGTTAATGCTGTCTTCTTCAAGACTCATTTCTGTTCCACTCTCACAAGTGCTGCCAAGGTTAGTGCTTGCTGACTCACAACACCACTAGTTATATTCAGACATTTGCAGGGAAAAGCACTTGCTATTGGAACAGGCAGGAACCTTGAGCCTGTAATCTCTACAAAGCACCAGGTATACAGCAAATGTCCAGTTTCACAGCAGTAGCAATAGTCAAGCAGAACTCTGCCATTATGTAAGGACAAGCAGTGTCATAGCATTTGTAGGCTCAGTGTGGGCATTGCCGCCTCTTCAGTACCCACACATCTGTCTGTGAAATCAAGATTAAGCTGTAACCAGGACAGCAGATGAATTGTGGTAGTGCCAACAAGAAATGTGACTTTGTAGCAAAAAGTGGGTTCTTAAAATATCTTTTGTCCTCCTCCCCAATTTAGATGGAGAAACTCCTATCATGCTTCAGCCGACTAACGTAACTGAGAAGACCCAACTCATTGGGGACAGCCATCGGAGCTATCATACAGACTCCTAGAGCAGGCAAACACGGCCTGTTGGTGCTTCTCACCGAGTCTCACAGCAAGAAAAAACATGTGATAAGCTCTGCAGCCTGTATTTGTAGTTGTCTTTAAGGTAATGAAGAGTAACCTGAGAGTTATTTCCTATCAAGGCAGAATCTCCCTCTAGGCCACTTCCAAAGGGCTGACACACCTGCACTCTGCATGGGGATACCTCTGGCCAATACAGGGCTCTACAGAGCAGCATGCTGAGTTTCACCTCCCAGGCACAGTCTCGTGTCCCCTTCTGAACATGCTGACTCCATCTCTCCCTGTCTTCCCTTGCATGCATCAGTTTTGCTGGATGCAAGACATTCCTGTAAGGGAATGGAAGTGCTCTTTAGCAGAACTCATGGGGAAAGTTAGTCTCAAGACAGATGGGGCCCTCCTTCCCAGAAAGGAAATGCACTTTGGAAAGCAGCTATCAACTTGCTAGGACCCAGCTCTGGCGATTATAAACCTGAGCCAGGACAAAGTACTTGGGAATTGTTCTGCTGGTGTTTACCATGCAAGTGACTCCAAATCCAGGAGCTTCATCCAGAAGCATACATTGGCTCTTTGTCTTCCTCTGCATGAGCTGCAAACCCATGAGAAAGTGGTCAAATTCCACCTGGAGAGGAAGGCTGGCCCTGGACTGCCCCAGAACCTCTCTCCTCTTCCCACAGGCCTGTGGCAAAGCTCCCACATTTGTTTCCCAGCCAACACCTTTCTGCCAGCTGGCTTATTCCACCATGCCCTTGGCTTCTGGCTCTGCTGCCCTGCTGGCACTGAGCTGGGAGCCATCACACCAGTGCAGGGCACCAGGGCTGTGGGAGCAGCAAGGACTTGGCAGGGAAGGCAAGCAGTAAAGGGGTGACTGTTCTCCTCACCAGCTCATCAGGAATCCTCCCCTCTTCCCCAGGCACAGGCCTTTAAGAGCACATGGCCTGATCTTAATTAAGAGGTAGGGATGAAGTGTATGTTCAAGTGTAGCACTGCACGAATCAGTGGAGGTAGGCGTATGTGCGTATGGCTAAAGAGAGCATAAAGAAATTAGGCCTCTAATCTGTAAGAGCTAAAGGAATACTGCTTAGATCTTAAACTTAGCACTTCACTGATTTGACATAGTAGTTTAAGCTTGAGACTTAAAATTCTGAGCTGAATTTCTGCTTATTGATCATGTTGCATAATTAATTGTCAGTTCTGTGCATTTGCTATATTTGTGTGCTGTGGTCTAAAGGGAGTCACAGTGTTCCACTGGATTATACAGACCAGTGAATATACAACTAGCCAGAAGTGCTTTGCTTAAAATTGAATCCCATGGTTGTGAAACATTATTATCTTCCTTCTATTCTCACTTTTAACATAAAATATCATTCAGCGGCATCTAAAGGTAGGGGAAAAGAGTGTGTTTCATGGCACCAACTGTAACTCCAAAGCCAAGAAATACTACTTTCAGTATTTCTTTAAATGTCCCATAACACATGGACATTTCAGAGGCCATTACTTCCAGTTCAGATTGTACATATGTTCTCTGGGTGCAGGCACTGGGGCCAGCTAATGCTCACATTGCCCACAGAAACGGCCCTGGTTTTCTGCTTCCGAAATGAGGGACAATGTTGGCATGTCTGGGGCTGTGCACAGGCACTCACTTCCCTCCTACCCATGGGCTACTTGGTTCTCAACTGCACAATGCAAATGATTTTGGAGACCACTCATATCTACATAAATCCAGACCACCCTCCTGCACCCAGCACCCCTCTGGCGCAGAGCACACATGTGTCTTTTGGCTTTCTTCACTATTCCCCTTTGCAGGGTGTGTGCTCTGTTGTAAAACGGTATCCCCGAATGAAGGAGTAGAGGGAGCACATAGTATATAATAAATCTGCAGGCAAAGTGATTTCCTAAATTTCACTGTCTGGGAGAGAAATTTGTTGTGAAAATGTACAAATGTTACATAGAGACAACAGCAAAGAGTTGAAAGAGGCATTGGTAGAAAAGTCTGGTGCAAAGCTACACATCATATGTGGAATCCTTTCCTGTGTGAAAACCATCCTCCTGCTCCCACTGGGAAGTCACTGGGAATTGCACTCTTGATTTTAACAACAGCTATAAAGCAGGCGTAAAGCCAAGGAGGAAAAAGAATTCCCTATAATAGCAAAAGCCACTGGGGAATTTTTTTTCACATGCAACAGCTTTGATGTCCCTCAGGAGCCCAGATTATGGGCCAGAGCCAAAGTTCATTGAAATCAAGGAAATTATCTCCATGGGCTTGAGATATACTGCAAGTCATGTGGTTCTTATTCACACGTTCTAAAAGAGAGATTTTTCTTAGGAAAATTTATGACTTGGTCTCACAGTGTGATGCAAAGTTGGACAAGATGCTGCATGTTTGCAAATCCCTTTTACAGTCATAGGCATCTGTGCAGAAGAGCCACAATGAATTATCTCAGTCAGCAAAAAACCTCAGAACAAGCCAGTGACCAAACCTCTGACTCGGTTGTCCAGGATTTGCCACTTAAAGATCTGTAGCTTCAAGTGTCTGAAACCATAGTTTAATTTCAAACAGGAACCTTAATTTTCAGAGTACCAGGGCACTTGCCTCTCTCTTTGACGTGAAGGTCAGCTGTTCTGAGGACACGTGAAGGAAGGATGAATAAGGCTTTCAAGACTCAGCTCTTCAATATGATTTTACTCATTTGTTTGCTTTTCAGAGAAGTTCCTAACATGAACATATACTTACATGACCTGTTTATTCAACTGCACACCCAAAATGGACAGATCCTCACTTTTTTTCTCTGTTTTCCTACAATTATTTGCAAGTAAAGTAACATGTATTCAAATTGACCTTGGCTGTCAACCACTCTGACTAATAAAGGTTGTATGTATGAACTGTAGCACGCCCTTTACCTTTCCAGACTGACGACAACTTTATTCCAGTAACAGCTAGAGCAGATGTTGAGACAGGTGTCCAAAATTATGGCTTTGCACTCTGGCAAGTGGAAACACAGGGTTTCCCCGAAGAGGAACTATGTCTTGGATTGCAGCAGTTGTGCCTGCCAATGCAAAGCAGCCAGAGCTATAGCTGCACGTTGCATGTTCTTTACATAATGCAGAAAGCTTGAGCACACAAAAAAAGTCATCAGTGTGACAAAGTGATTTGACACAGCAGTTTTGCTGGCATCAGTGGCTAAATAGAACAATTTCCCCACCAAAGGGTGCATGCAGAGAGTGAAACCATGATGCTGCTGAGGACAACAGAGAAGTCCAGAGACATCCAGCATCTCACTTTGGGGGATTGCATCTGTCCAAGAGTCAGCATAGAGTGCCAGATAATCTGGGCATGCTTTGAGGCAGGAATATTTCTCACTAGGATGGTGTCCAGTCTTTGTGGCAACAGAATCCCAAGCATTTGAAAAATTGACAAGGGGCAACAGGTTTGGCTGGATGTATTCTCAAAGATCTGTCCCTCTGTGTTTTTAGATACTAACACATAACCACTCAAACCACCAAATAGAAGAGGCATCATAGAAGATTTAGACATACCATTACATATCAAGTTATTTAGGTACTTTGTGCACTTTTGTCCCCATAAGCCTGTGGGATAAGCTGCTCTGCTTAATCCCAAAAGCTTCAAACATAATTGTATGTAATTTAATTTTATTACCTACCTGCCATCAGAGTGAATACCGATATGATTTCAGGTGAAAAGAATTGTATCTTCCTCTTTTTAGAACAAAATCTCTAAAAAAACCCCAAAGAAGCATGCAAAACTGAGCACAGGTAAAGTTATTTGTTTTTTCTATGTCATCATTTCCTCCGGGGAAAAAAGGGTTCACTGTGCTGTTATGAAGCAGGAAGAAAGACCACAGATTACAGCAGCCCCCTTCCTTCCCTCCACAAACTAAAGTCAGCTTTGGTTCTCGTTTCACTTTGAGAGGACACAGTCTTAAACTGCGTCAGGGGAGATTTAGACTTGACATTAGGAGGAACTTTTTCCCAGAGAGGGTGATCTCTCAGTGGAATGGGCTGCCCAAGGAGGTGGTGGAGTCACCGTCCCTAGAGGTGTTTAAGAAAAGGTTGGATGAAGTTCTTGGTGGCACGACCTAGATATTAGGGTAGTGTGTTATAGGTAGGATGATGTGTTGGTAGTAGGATGGCAACAGGTCAGGTTAGGTAACAGGTTTGACTAGATTAGATTAGGTAACAGGTGATAGGTTGGTCTTGATGATCTCTATGGTCTTTTCCAACCTTATTGATTCTGTGATTCTGTGATTCTGAGAGACAAACGAGCGCAGAGTTACACACAGCAGAACTCAGTCCTTTTTGCCAGTGTCACCCAGCCCAGGGTTGGGAAGGTAGTACGACGGGACGGCTGCATGGTAGCTGACACCTACAAGAGAACAGAGAGACACTGACAAAGACATGCAACTCCCCACTAATGGAAAGATTTAGTACGTGCTAATCTTAGAATGGTTTGAGAGGAACAGGCCCTAAAGATCAAGTGGTGCCACCCCTCTTCCATGGGCAGGGACGCCAGTGACCAGGCTGCACAGAGCCCCGTCCAGCCAGGCCTTGAACGCGTCACTGGACTGGCTTTGAACACGCATTCCTGCCGTGGCAGCAGCACATGTCCAGATACAGCCTCACTCTGCGAAAGTGGTGTCCAGACACTCGGAGCAGCGGGGAGGAGGCTGGGGGAAAATGACCCTCAGAACTTCAACATCCTGATTAACAGCAATGAGAGGAAGGGGTCTCAACAGGTATCCTCCCGCTTGTATTTGTTCTGCGGGAAATCGGAGTATGAGCAACACGCATCTTGTTTTCCTTCAGAAGCTCAGGGGGTGTTGGCAGTCCCGCATCAGGCGTGGGTGGCGTTCCCTGCTCCCGCAGGTACAGCCGCTCCTGAGTCAGCGGGACACAGCACAGAGGGGATCGCGATGAACCCCGGTCTCCGTGAGAAAAAACACCGTATCTGCGAAACCTCAAAGGGAAGCTGTCTAAAATGTACATTTCGGAGGAGGGGAAAAAAAAAAAGTTGCGTCTCCTTCGAGCCGGAATCGAACCAGCGACCTAAGGATTCCCGCGGNGAGGGCGGGGCAGGATAATCCCGGCCGGGCTCCCCCCATGTCAGACAATAGGGGCCGGTCGGGAATACCCTCTCCCGTGCGGGGCCAGTGGCGCAATGGATAACGCGTCTGACTACGGATCAGAAGATTGTAGGTTCGACTCCTGCCTGGCTCGCTTTTGATCTTGTTTTTGTGCTCTTCCCCTGTCACCACCGGTGGGGACACACGCGAAGGGACGGGGGCCCGATGGTTTTGCGTCTGATCTCAGCCTCCCCACTCCTCATTTTCTCTTTTCTTTCTCATCTGATCTCATCAGACTTCAGCAGAAGCTGTAGCAACAGGACACGGAGAAATGGGTATGAACCGAGAGGGGAAAATCAGGTTAGATACTGGGAAGAAATTCTTCACTGCGAGGCTGGTGAGGCAGCGGAACAGGTTGTCCAGGGAGGTTGTGGGTGTCCCAATCCTGCCAGTGTTCGATGGGAGGCTGGATAAGGCCTGGAGCAGCCGTGTCTAGTGGGAGGTGCCCCTGCCCACGACAGCAGAACCACAGAATCACAGAATCAGTAAGGTTGGAAAAGACCATAGAGATCATCAAGTCCAACCTATCACCTATTACANTTGGGACTCCATGATCTTTCAGGTCCCTTAACACCCCTGGGGCTGAGACTGTTGTTTCCATAGTGGTTGTCCATTAGTCTTGAGAAGTGCAAGAGCAGCCAGGTTGTGCAGTTGAATGAAAAGCGTGTGATTCTACAAAAAAAAAAAAAACCAAACATTTTTGGACATACATCAAGGCTGTGCAGTGTACGAAGAGCAGCCTGCACGCAGGAGAGGTGAGGCATCCCCAGTGATTAGATCTGAGAGCAGCCACCGTCATTGAATCATTGAGTAGTTTGGGATGGAAGGTGCACAACTTCACCTCCAGCAGGTTGCTCAGAGCCCTGCCCGTTCAAATCCCTGCCTTTGGATGTGTCTGGGGATGGGGTATCGACCACCTCTCTGTGCAACCTGTTCCAGTATTTCATCGATCCCATTGTGAAACACTTCTTTACGATATCCAAGCTAAGCCTATCCTTTTGCAGCTTAAGCCCATTCCCACCTGTCCTTGTAAAAAGTCCCTCTCCAGCTCTTTAGCAGCCCCCTTTAGGCACTGGAAGGAATTATAAAGGTCTCCCTGGAGCCTTTTCTTCTCCAGGCTGGACAACCCCAAGCCTCTTACCCTGGGGAGGTGCTCCAGCCCCCTGACCATCCTGGTGTCCCTCCTCTGGGCTCTCTCCAAACACGTCCCCACAGCCGGACGCACCAGTTCGTGGATTGATCACAAGCTTCCTATAAAAAGTGTTTCTTTCACGGCACTACGAATAAATAACTGCGGCAGAGCGCTTAGCGCTGTCACGTTTGGAACGGATGTCCCGCACGTTCCGCGGAGGGCGACGGCGGGGGCGCGCCAAAACGCAAGCGAGCCAGGCAGGAGTCGAACCTACAATCTTCTGATCCGTAGTCAGACGCGTTATCCATTGCGCCACTGGCCCCGCGCACGGGGCCCATCCCGGCCGCCGCCCCCTCACCGAGGCCCCGTCCCGCCGCTCGCCCCGCGCGGCCGCGGGCGGTGCGCTGCGCATGCGCGGAGCCACACGCGGGGCGGGGCGGAAGGGTGTCAGTGCGCCGGCGCGGGGCGGTGACAGGTCCCTTCGATAGCTCAGCTGGTAGAGCGGAGGACTGTAGAGGCCGCGCCCGCGGGAATCCTTAGGTCGCTGGTTCGATTCCGGCTCGAAGGAGACGCGACTTTTTTTTTTTTTCCCCTCCTGCTTCTCGGGAATTTTGACTTTTTTGGCCCTACGGTGGGGCAGACGCTCCTGGAGCTGTTTCAGTCGCGTCTGACACACAATTCACATCTCCTTTCTTGTTGTTTTTACTTTTTCGGAGGGGAAACAAAAAAAGAGAAAGAGGTTGGTGTCCTGTGACGAACATTGAAATTTGTGTTGCAGCGATGCTTTTGAAAGTGCTTAGTTGTTTTCCATAGTAATATTCATTATTATATTTAATTACACCATAACACAATTTAATAAGATGTAATTAATAGTATCTTACGATAATCATTGAGTTTTTAGGGTTGGAAGAGACCTCTGGAGGTCATCTTTTCCAGCCTCCTTGCCTGGGCAGGGTCACCTAGAGCAGGTCACACAGGAACACATCCAGGTGGAGTTTGAATGTCTCCGGAGAGGGAGACTCCATGACCTCCCTGGGCAGCCTGTTCAGTGCTCTGCCACACTCAGTGTAAAGCAGTTACTCCTCATGTTGAGCTGGAACTTCTTGTGTTTTAGTTTATGGCCATTGCTCCCCATCCTGTCACTGGGCACTAAAAAAGCTCTGGCACCATCCTCTTGACACGTGCCTTTGAGATATTTATATGCATCAGAGAATCACAGAATCAGTAAGGCTGGAAAAGACCATAGAGATCATCAAGTCCAACCTATCACCTGTTACCTAACCTAGCCAAACCTGTTACCTAACCTGTTGCCATCCTGCAACCAACACACCATCCTACCTATAACACACTACCCTAATATCTAGGTCATGCCACCAAGTACATCATCCAACCTTTTCTTAAACACCTCTAGGGACGGTGACTCCACCACCTCCTTGGGCAGCCCATTCCACTGAGAGATCACCCTCTCTGTGAAAAAGTTCCTTCTAATGTCCAGTCTAAATCTCCCCTGACACAGTTTAAGACTGTGTCCTCTTGTTCTGTCACTTGTACCCAGAGAGAAGAGACCGACACCCAGCTGGCTACACCTCCCTTTCAGGTAGTTGTAGAGAGCGATAAGGTCTCCCCTCAGCCTCCTCTTCTCCAGACTGAACAACCCCAGCTCTCTCAGTCGCTCCTCATAGGGCTTGTGTTCCAGCCCCTTCACCATCCTTGTCGCCCTTCTCTGGACATGCAAAAAAAAAAAAAAAGTCGGGGAATCATACCCCTGTCTCCCGGGTGACAGGCGGGGATATTCACCACTATAGAAACGAGGATTGCATTAATGCAAACCCCTCTCAATCTAATAAAATACACATATTTGGCTTTTTTCCTTTGTTTTCTATTGTTTCCTTTTTCCTCCAGGTCTTCTTTTCCATTACGGGTGCTACATGGGATTCAGAAAAACATGCTTGGCAACAACTCCTGGCTCAGAGAAAGTAAACATGTCTGAAAGTGTCCAAGTCCGTCTGCATAGCAGGGGAAGAATGGAAGTGATGTTTTCTCCTTCAACAGAACTCAGAGTAAATCTTCGCTCTGTGTGAGAGTGTTTCTCTCAGGTAGAGTTCAGATATGAGAGTTCAGAAGACCCACTTTCTGTGGGAACACAATACAAGCAATATTATCAGCAGGGAAACAGATTTATGAAACTCATCAGGAGTCAGACCTGCCAGCTGCTTCTCTGTAGTTACACGCTTTGTGCATTGCATCCCTGGCCCCAGACACGTCTATATTAATGAGGATGTTTTTGTGCGTGCATATGGACACACACATAGACACCACCAACAACCTTTTCTTCTTCCAGCATGGTGCAGTACATCCCTCCCAGGAACTGTTTCAGGAGAAATCCAGGCATGAAAAACCTTCCTGTCAGGGAGCAGAGGCACCTTGATGAGCAGATACTGAGGAAAGACATACATTTCCTTAGGTGTCTGTTATCCATACATGTTTGCACTCACCCGCAGTCAAATCTGAATCCAAAGTCCAAAAGAACATCCCTATACCGTTCCCTGGTGTGAGACAGTGCACAAACTCCATTCAAGGCCAAAGATTTATTTTTCCCTAAAATTCACCCCTTCCTATATAAATGTTCTGAACTCCTTTGTTCCTTTTCACCGATTCAATGGAAACTCTTTTCCCTTCTTCTAAATAATAGCTCACAAAATAAAAGCATACCCAGACTTTCTTCTGGAGAAGGGACCATCTCCTGTCACCCTCCAACTCCATCTCTAAGACATTTTTTTCTTCCCACCCACCCAGAAAGTATTGACATGCATGCATTTCTGTGTAGCAATTGTGTATATCCCATCAGGGAGAATTAAAGCCAGGAAAGAGAAAAACACCACCAAAACCTAAACAGAAAACCTACACAAAGTGTAGGCACTGGTCTCGGGTCTTACTTTATGCTAAGCAGCTACTCTGTCTCTTGAGCTTTGGTCTGTTATATTTGTGTGACTTCTTCCCTCAGCTTCCCACTCTTGTAGCACATGCTCATGGATCTAAAAGTACTAAATGCTTTTCGCTACAGTAGCATCCCATTCAGTGCTTTAATGATAAGGTAGTTTGGGAAGTACTTCAAGTAGGAGCAAATTAGTGACTGCAACTGCTTAGTATCTGTATCTGGCCTCCTGTGAGGGCAAATACGTAATTAAGTTATGTATTCAATCATTTGTATCAGTCAACAATGAAAGATGCCAGACATTATAAAAACCCCATTCATACACTTGGTCAGTTACCAGAGTGAGGCAGCACAGGCAAACAGTGGGATCAGGTGTTGTTAAACAGCCTGATGGGTACAGAGGAGGACATCTGCTTCAGAAAAGTTTTCAGCCCCTGTATTGTAGGAAAAGGTTTGTATTTCAAACAAAAGCTTTCTCTTCTGCTGCAGAAATGGGAAATAGAAGAATTCTCAGGGGAATATGACGGTAAAAAGTTTCAAGACTGCCTGGAGGATTTCAAAGGAGAGATGGTGAAAGTGTTCCTGCACGATGAGGTGCTGCCTGATGAAAGCAGTTTGAGATACGTGACACGTGTAGACAAGGCGTTCTGCTGATCACGAAGGTGGGAAACCCCTAGAAACAAGAAAGCATTTTCCTGATTTTGCTAGTATCTGAAATTTTATTAGTCATTTACTTAGGTAAATGTCAGTTTATCCATTTTAAATATTGTAAACAAATGCTTCTGTTTATACCTACTCTTCACCAGACTTAAGTGGGATTTCAGGATCACCAGATATACCTAGCTGTCACTCAGCTGTCAGCAGCTCCCTCAACTGGCATCCTGGACACTTAGACATGATTTTTAGCTCCACAGGACATCCCCCTGCCACGTTTCAGCAGAAGGAGTTGGATAGATGAGCAGCCTCCAGGGTCAGCCCAGCTGGAATGTGACAGGGGAAAACGGGAAGATGCTGGGAATAGACCTGAATGTTGGAGGTTCCCAGGAGGGTTGGGGAACAAGGTATTTTCAAAAATAAATCTCGTTGGAGATGGAGTTGACCCAACTGAAACGTCCCAAGGATGCTGTGCAGGATGTGTGGGTACCAACATAAAGGAACGAAAATGCTCATCTCCAGCTTTCCGACCTCGTCCCCCGCCCTCCCAACCAAGAGTGTCCCAGCCTCTCATGCGGGAGACCGAGCTCCGATTCCCGCCAGGGAGGCGACGGTGCTGTTAAGAGCTGGACTCGGTGATCCTTGTGAGTCCTTTCCAACTCAGAATATTCTGTGATTCACTGTGATTCCCAATTTTTCCCTCCACCCACACTCAGTGGAGTGGGAACCTTAGGAAAAACCAGGGCTTTTTTTCCCTCACCGGGAAGTCGAGGAGTGTAAAATTTAAAACTTAAGCAGCGAGCCAGGCAGGAGTCGAACCTACAATCTTCTGATCCGTAGTCAGACGCGTTATCCATTGCGCCACTGGCCCCCAGATGTTGAGCATTCCCTGTGAGTGTGGCCCTGGGTCATCCCTCAGGCCTCCCACCTGGCCCTGAATGGGGGACCCTGACGCCCAGTACCATCAAAATGCAGAGGTTGCATGGTGAAAATCCCAGTTTCTGTATCCAAGTTCCGCATATGATGTTGCTCCATTGTGATGAAGAGCTTTGCAAGTGCAAGCTGAACACGAGGCTGTGATATCTATCCTGAAAGGAAAAAAGAAAAACATCGTATAATCCAGATCCCAAATTCTGGCAGCTGTGTCATGATAAACGCAATACAGACACAGTTGCTCATAAACTCTGTCATGCTCCTGCCTCTAGCAGCCATTTGGGCCAGCAGAGCGTGTCTTTTCCCATGCTGTCTGGAGGAGGAATCCCAGCTATCAGGAGAAGATGGGATCTTCCATGACACTGTGGCAGATGAGCCTTTTAACCTTCACCCCACACCTTCATGGGAGGACCCTGGGGCAGACAGACAGGGCCTGCAGGGCTGGGACAGGCTGTGTGGTGCACTGCAGAGCTGATCTGCTCAGAGGGATACAACAGCTCTGAAGGCAGCAAGATGGCATCAGAACCTTGTCTTCCAGGGAACCCCCACACCACTGTCACACCAATACCTCTCCCATTACAGCGTGCCTGGCTCACGTCTGCATGTTGGTTCCTGTCCCAGCCTCTGAGTTACTCTTGGTCCATACCCCAGAATTTTTTCCTGCAGCTCAGCTGCCAGAGACAATGCTCTTTGAACTGTCAAAATGGGCTTTTACTTTGAATTCATTCAGAGCATCATGTTGGTACTTCACATAGGAGAGCAGTGTCCCAGCAACTGTGGCCTTGGTTGCTTGGTGTGTTCCACAAAGGCCACAAGGTCCCAGAACCTGTTTTGCAGTTTTCACTCATCAATCACATGCAAAGTACGTTTTGCTTTTCTGTGAAGAGCCAGGAATTTATGTATAACATTCTGGATGAAATCTCAGGATTTCTTTGTGGTGCCTGCTGCCTGCTTTTCTGAGCCCTTTGCTTATCTTACAGCAGTCAAATATGTTGACCCATCACTGTTAATAACTTTGTGTCAGTGAGCTGCAAGCTTCTTTCCAATGGTATCTGTTGATTTCTCTTTGATTTCTGGCATGACACTTGTCCATTCAGGCTTTCATAAACAGGTCTGTACCAGAGACAGGATACTGGAAAGACTCTATAATTAGCCCTAGCTTCATTAGGCAAATGAAAAACAAAGCAGTTAACTGGTGTTGGACACATTAGCGAGCATGGGAAAACATGAATGGATCTTTTTTTCATTTCTTAGGAGCAGGATGGGATTCGTGCATCCTGCTGCCAGGGAAAATGCCGGGAGCACTTGGAGACAGACGTTAGTCACCACAACCCTATTTGAACATGCATTGCTACTAAACTTCGCTCAGCAGCAGTGATTCTGCCTGACTGCTGTGATAAGTGACAGCTTTTGGCTTGACTTGTCTGAGAGTGCTCCCTCAAGTCATGGACTGGGGTACTGAAGGTACACATTATGTTCATTCTCCGTGAAGATGTTGAGGATGAAGTCTGAATGGAGGATAAGCCAGCTTAGCAGCTCCTTGCTCCAAAGTTAAGAGGTCTCACTTCTCCTCCCCTCTTCTCCATTGCCCTCAAATACACAGCTTGCCTTGTCCTTGCTCTGGTGGTTTGTGGTCACTCTAGGCACATGAATTAACTTGCGAAACCAGTTAAAAAGTTAATTTTTCAACAGTCAGCCACGTGAATCAGCTCAGATGGTGCAAATGAGGGGACCAGACCTTGCAGACAGGGCCAGGATAAGGGAGGCAAGAGACCCAGGCTGCCCCATTTCGCTGGCCAGGGCAGCTCAGCCTTCTGTAGGTGCTTGTCAAACTGCAGCCTGGAGGAGGACTGTTGTGCTGAGATAATGAAGCAGAAATCGTGGAGTGGGAGTCAGGTGTGAGAAGTGGGGAAGGTCTCCAGTGGGTGAGAGAGAGATCCACTGTCTGCCTACGCAGACAGCTCACTTTCTACCTGTTGTATTGGTCCTGTCTTCATTTTCATTCTTGTTTGCTTTATTTTTTGCAGGTGCAAGTAAGGTCGGTAGTGAAGATGAGGCCAAATTCCTTCTGATTGCCTCAGGCTAGTACAGAGGGGTAAGCACTGAGGGGAGCAGCTCCATTATAAGCAGAGACTTGCAAATATGTAGCTCCTCTTTTGCAGATAGGTTTTGGGGTTTTTCCCCTGTATTAATCATGAAAAACCACAAGGTGAATGAAAGGGGGTGAGCATGTCCAAATGGCTGGTGGGCATACAACAGCAGAAAGAATGTTATTGCAAACAGGAGTTCACAGGGGTGGAGTTGGTGCCTTTGTCTACTTGGGCATTTTGGACTTGCACCTATTCCTCCTTTTGGCATCCAGAGAGATGATCCGCTGCATGCCCAGGCCAGGCAGGATAGAGGGCTCACAGATATTAGCTCAGAGGTCTAGGGTATGTTGCCTCTACTGCAATGATGGGATGAAGGATGATGTTAGGAAAGGGTAGTCTCTCAGATTTCCATGCACTTCTAACAGAAAGCTTTGAGCAAACAAGGCCACTCCATTTTGCCTAATGGAGAATGTTCTGCATTCAAAACCAGCTGTGTTGTGGTGCCTGGCAATTCGGAGAGCAGGACCCACTGAGATGGGCCCTGCTTGAATCAAGGAGAGAGCTGCAGTCAAGACTAATGGTTTGAGACAAAGCCTCAGTCAAGCAGCAAACCATCCTAATGCCTGGAGAAAGCTGGAGACAGAGCTGGAAAATTAGGCTAGTGGCCCAGCAAGGGAGTAAATACAGAGAAGAGCTAGAAATGAGATGGGGTAATATATCTCTGAGATACTTTCTCCTTCTCCTGACTACAGCCTGTCCAGGAGAGAGCAGGGGGACTGCGGTTGATGGAAGGCATATTGCTTTCCATATTTGCACACAATGCTTTGGATATTACGGAGAACAAGCTGGCAATCCAGAGTGCTTGTAAGGTGCCCCGAGCTCTACATGGAGTTTTACCACATCCTTTGGGCAAGGAACAAGTCATTAGTATCCAATTACACTGAAATCATACTTAACACAAGACAGGTTAAGACAAAAAGCAAATAAAAACATACTCACAGTTGCCAAGACAGATAGAGTTATAAAAGAGGTAGATGGGGCAATGAGAGAAAGCCAGACTTCAGTTACTAGCTTTGAAGATTAAATCAGCAAGACTATTCCCTCATATCCAGGGATTTTGCCGCAGGCTTTCCTGACACATTGAGGAGCAAAGAGCCTATCTTCCTCCACACCTTATACCTCAGGCAATGTTGACCAAGAAGTTTTTCCATGTGGGAGTACAAAGCACATCTCATGTCATCCTAAAAATTTTCTCTTAAACCCTCAAATTCTTCCAATCCTAGGAGGCTCATCACTTTAGTATGGAGGTCCTCCTGTTTCTTCCCTATTCAAGAGATAGAATGGCCTTTCCTCTTAGCAAAAATGAGAATGATTTCAGTCTTTTAGAATTACCTGGCCAGCTAACAATACTTTGTCTCAAGTGCTAAGCCAGAGTGTTGTCATGGGAAAGCACTTGCTTGATGTCTCAATGCCACCATTTTCTTTCTCTTTTTTTTTTTTCCCTTGTAATAATGCAAGCATCTGTTCTTTGCCCTGCCTGCTATCATTATTCTGCTGGGCTTACAGCAAAGTGTGTGTGCCTAGTCTGACTTGCTTCGGAGGGGATGTGTTGCTTCAAGCTAGTGCTGGGAATAGAAGGAAGAGGAGCCAGTTCCTGCCTGTTCAAGCAGAGACTGCTCCTTGGTTGATGAGACTTGTCTTTTCAGGGAGAGGGTAAGACAGTCCACTCCCTTCATGGAAGAGAATAAATGAGATGAAGGTTAATGTGGGAGGGAGGAGAAGCAGGTTGCTGTGGTGCTGTGATATAGCAGAGGAGGTGGGGATATTGTGCTGGGCTTGAGGAAACACTTTATAAGGACTTGTTCAATGCAGAGGACATCCTATATGCAGTCTCCTTTCTTACCCTGTTGTTGCGTCTTTTTCCCCTTGCATCTTCCACTTGCCTCTGCAAATGTTCTTCTGCCAGTTTTACAAAGTGGCCTCACATAGAAACCACACAGAGGTACCCGTTAGCCAGCTGGCAGCACAATTTCCTGCCTAAGTGGAAGGAAATAGTCCAGTGCCTTTCTGCCCTCCTGCATGGCTCCTGCAGTGTTTGGGGCTGAGGGAGGAGTGTGGACAACACCAGGCTGGCACCAGAGAGCAGAAACACTGATTGCACTGACTCCCACATGCCTATCAGTCATGTTTCCCTCAGAAAGCTGTATATCACTGAATCACACAGAATCAACTAGGTTGGAAAAGGACTCTGAGCTCATCAAGTCCGACCTGTGACCAAACACCACCATGTCAGCTAGACCATGGCACTAAATGTCATGTCCAGTCTTTCCTTAAACACCTCCAAGGGCGGGGACTCCAACACCTCCCAGGGCAGGCCTTTCCAATGTCTAATCACCCTTTCTGTGATGAAATTCTTCCTAATGTACAACCTAAACATGCCCTGGTGCAGCCTAAGACTATGTCCTCTTGTCCTGCTGCTGGTTGCCTGGGAGAAGATAGTGACCCCCACCCAGCTACAAACTCCTGCAGGCAATTCTAGATTGTTAGCTCCCTACCCCTTAATTTCCTGTTTTCCAGGCTAAACAACCCCAGCTCCCTCAGCTGCTCTTCACAGGACATGTACTCCAGACCCTTCATCAGCTTCATTGCCCTTCTTGGGACAACCTGAGAGAAAGGATGAAAATGAGAACAAGAAGATGGAAAAAGGTAGAGCCTTCTGCTCTACACACTGGCCCCTTCAGATGCTCTGTTTTTCAGTTTCCAGCTTGGTGTATCTTGTGAGGTCAGGTGTAAAAACTATTTCACATGCGAACACATTAAGAAGTCACCAGAGAAAGGAAGAGAGAGTTGTCATGTTCTTCCTGCCTGACTGGGTGATGCCAGGCTTGTTAAGGAGACCTACTTCCTTAAAAGTGAACAGTGGATGACTTCAGTCCTGGGATTGAACAGCCCACCTGAGCGCATTCCAGGAGACCAAGGGATTGGCTATGAGACCTGATACATCAGGAGTACCCCAATGAATGCAACCTGAGAGGTGACATGCAGAGAAAAGCTTCTAAGGAAGCATCACACCTTCTCAGTGAGATCACTTGCTCACTTGGTGATGCGTGAGAGATCTTGCCAGGTTAAATGAGCAAGGATTGGACCCTGTATAGTTGTTTTTAAGTATTCCATAAATATAATCTATTTTGGATGGACATTGTTAGATTTTTCATGGATAAATTATTTTATTTGCATTTTTCACTTCATCACTTCTGGATTAAGCAGGATTTCAGTGCTACTGATTGCACATTGGCATTGCTTGCTGAAGGGTTACAGTGAACTGTTACCCTGAGGCCACTTAGCGCATCAGGCTCTTTTGCATATTCTCTGCAGTGCTAAAGATTAGTGATAGCCATACCTGCCCCATTTTGGCTGCACGAATGAGGTCCTTGGAGAGTACCTCTGGTGGAGGTCAGGAATGGGAGCGACATCCTCTGCTGGCAGAAGTTACTGTGGATACTGGTGTGGAATTAGAGATTGGCTTCAGGCTGAAACCAGTTTGGAGGTTCCTTGATGTGTCTGTCAGGGGTCCAATAAGAAGTTTATTGATGAGCAGGAATCTTCTTCCGCATGCCAAAATCTCCTCTCTTTTGAGCTGGAATTAGAACCAGTGGCTAAGGATTACTCTGAAAGCACCACAGCCTTCCACTCTGGGAACTGAGCTGTCAAAAGATGAAAGATGCAGTCCTGTGAGAAACTCCTGTCATCATCCCACAGCAATCCCAGTCCTGGCAGCATGAAGGCAAGTAGCAGATGAATCACTCTGGGATATGGGGAACCAAGGCCTAAAAGACGCCTTGAATACAAATTTCCCTACAAAACACTGCTGCTGAAAAGCTGTTGGCTCACTGTGCATTACTACATAGCAATAATTAGGGATGGAAATAACATCAAGGCCATACTACGTGGGTAACTGGAAGAGATGTGATTTGTAGTCCACTCTTACAAAAATCTGTTATCACAACTCTTATGTTTGCATTCTAGTCTCTGGGATTATAAGAAGCAGCAGAAACATGCTGTGTGCTGCTCCACTTCAAGGATTCCCTGAAGTAAGATTGCCTGCACACCTGCAATAGGACAGGCATGAGGGGAAGGTGACCTCATGGAATCATAATATAAGCAACACAAGTGACACAAGGAAGTAAAACCTGCAAAACCTGCAATAAGGAGATCCATCAGAGGATCTGTGCACCATCTCTCCTTGCTTGCAGGCTTCATTAGCAGTGCAGCTCTAAACGCTGTCATAATGGAAATGCACAGCAGCTCTGGCACTGATCCTGTGCTCTGCTTTGCCACCACATCCTAGCCCGCCCTGTGCCGTGCACATGCCCATCCTCTCCTCCAGTTGCCTTCTCCTTGTCCAAAGGGTGGCAATAGCAGGGAATATAGGGTCAGCAGTGCCCTGTTTTCCCGGCTTCTTGACCACAGTGGCAGGACAAGGCTCACAGCAGCACACCTTCCCTCACATATAATCCCAGAGCAGCCTCCTTCAATGATAATGGCTGGGGACATGGGGAGTTATCCTCCAGGCTGAAGGCAGGCTGCGCTTGGCTGGATGAGGAGGAGGCAAGGGGAGAATTTGGAGTGGAGAGGAAGACAGCCATTCTTTGTCTTCTCCCCAGGTCATGGTAACAGACTGTTACGATGTAGTTTATTGCCATGAACTATTACTTCATACTGCCCAACCCAGACTGTAGAGGGTAAAACTGCACAGTGACAGATGGTAGCCCAGTTACCATCCTCAGGTAGCCCAGGCAAAACACAAATCTTGCTGCAAAACTCTGTGGCAAGGCCAAACCCTTTGAAGAGACACACAGAATCTGAGTTATTCTATGGCCAAAGGACTTGCCGTGCACCCTTTCTTCCCTTGCATTCTGTGAAGTCTGCCAAAATCAGAAAGGCTGACTCCTAGGGAACAGCCTGTTGGGAGAGAGTGATGCAACACTATGTGTGCAGACTTGGGCCAACATGCTTGCGATGGTTCATGAAGTGATAATTCAAAAGGATGTTAATGTAACAGACTGCTGCTTGGTACAATGAACACAATGTCACAGTGGATGGCATTCCTGATCATAGCTAAAAATGTCTTCATTCAACTCCTGCCTGGTTTGAAGGCATTTCCAGCTGTTGTTGTCCTTGCAAATGACTGCATCTCCCTCCTAAGCATTGTGCTCCCCTATGCTCACATGAATGTCACATGAAGGAGTGAGGGAAAGAGCTTGGCTGGAACACGGCCAAAAGGGAAACTTGCTCTTCTTATCTGCCTTTCAAAAGGAAACAAAGGCATTGGTACTCAGAAATGAATAGTCATGCTGGTTTTGCTATATGCCTTAAGAGCATTTTCTGGGCAGAGGAACATATAAAAGGGAAACAGGAATTTGGAAAAAAAAAAAAAAGGCCGAGGGACTTCTGTCACCTCAGTCACCGATCACGTGTTAAACAGGCACTTGACAGGTTCTGGTAGAACTTACTGCATGAAAACCTTCCTGCCCCCCATACACAGTATTTTTCTTCAGCTGTAATACCAAAATGTTCGATCCTTTATCTTCTAGCACTTTGGGAATTATGTCCTGAAGGAATGGCCCTTAAGATGGAGATGGATGTAAATATGACCTAATCTATCCTGGGGAACTGGGATAGACTCTCAGCATGTCTCTGATGTGGTATAAAGTCATATACAGAGTATAAACTTAAAATCAGTCTCTCTTCTGAACTTCAGACCTCTGCATTGTCCTGGAAAAAAACTCCCCTTCCTCTGCCAGCTGAGCAATGGAGAGGATACTGAAATAGCATCAAGAGTGGCTTATATCAAGCAGACCAAGCCTGGGGAGAAACCTGATACTGGGACAGGGCTATATCTCTGCAAAGTGATGAGCTGATGCCAGCTGGGAAGTTTGAGCTGGTTCTGTGGTGTGAAACATGAGTCCCTTCTCTCCTGAACATCATTCTCCTTTCTTACTGATGCAGCTGGGGTTGCAGCAGCAGGGTTTGAAGCAGAGAGCTATGGCCTGTTAGGTCCAGAGCAGAAATCAGATCTGTCCCCCAGTCAAAACTCCTGCTGTTAAAGCTCTGAAGTACCCTTTTCCTTAAATTTTGGTATTCTCAGGAGACCCCCTAGTCCTGCTCCTGCTGTGCCACCTCTGTCCATCCCCACTGCCCCAGCACCAGCTACTCCACTGCTAGCCCAGCATGAAACACCTCTGTTATCCCGCAGAATGCAGGTATTAGAAGAGGAGCTGCCATTCCTTCCTCTCTGCTAGGAGGGGAGACATCTACCCACCATTTATGAAGAGGCTCTCTTGGGATTCTGCCATAGCAGAGGGGAAAAAGTAGGGGATTGTGTTAATATAGTAAAGCACTTGATCACTTACTCTCCAATCCAGAAGTGGGATTCTCCCCCTTTTCTAACTGGTATGTTCTCCCGGTTTTCTAATGGCTTTTGTTTTATTTATATCCTTTCTTCCTTTGTGTCTCGTTCTCACTGCAGGCATATTTGGGAGTGTGGAAATGCAAGCCTGTGCCTGTTATCTGTGAAACTTGTCCCTAGCCCTGGAAAGGATCTATTTTAGGCAGTCAGTAATGCAGTGCTATTTCTTACCCACGTGCATAACTTCCTCTATGAAGTCCTATGGACATACTTTTGTGCCTGGCCAGTGAAATGTGGATCTCTTTCTAGCAGTAATGTGTGGAGAGGGTGAGGGTTTAGGAATCTCTGGGCATGTAAAGCTATGTGTGTCTCGGGGAGATGCTGAACTGTCCATCTCATGTTTGTTATCCCACAGCCTACCTTTTCAGGCTCACTGATTTTGAGGCTTTGGAGAATACAAATAGTTGCAGGGAAGATGATAAATGCCCTGTGTTAATCACCTTTCAGGGTCAGCCTGAAGGGTAAAGCCTGACCACCATTTCTCATCCTCATCTTGTGAACTGTGAGGAAACCAGAACTTTCTTTTAGGAAGGCTTTGTCTCCCCATGTACCCTAAAGCTGGGTGATAGGTTCACACTGACTTGCTGGCACTGCTGGAGGGCAGAAGGGAGCCCAAGGGTCCTCCTTCTCCCTGGAAGACAACTGGGGCAGTGACCCATGTCTTGGTATCCCACTGATGACAGAGCCACAGCACAAAGGAGTGACTCCTTGGTGGAGTTTGTCCACGGATTCTCCCTGTTTCAGGGTCTTTTAATCCAAATACTTGAGATTTGTTTGATGTAACTTATGTTGGTACTGCTGATGAGTCTGGAACAGAAGTTACTATCTGGTTATCTACTCTTTCATCCCATTTTTCTGTCTTTTTGCTGCAGACTGTGAAAGTTCCTTGAGCATGGGTGAGTCCAGAGAAAGCTGCTTTTGAGCACGATTCAGCTTAGCTCAGTGTCCATCCTGTATTCAAAAGAAAAGGGCAGGCATCATCTCTCTGGCTGGTCTTTGTAGCTTGTCCCTGAAATGTTGTGTCTTGCACTTTTGATGTGTTCCTAGTGACTCACCCTTGGAAATGCTTTGAGTTTGCCCCTGCTGCTGTGATTTTGTATGTGCAAAAGGAAATTTTGAAGAATGTCATTTTCTCCTATGCCTGTCCTTGTTTTTCTGGAGATCTGAAACCAACTCTCAGATTGTTTTTAGAAGGTCTCCAAATACTGACCACATATGGCCTGTCATCACATATAAGGTACACAAAGGCATGTATACATATATATATATGTGTGTGTTGAGTGGAAAAAATGTCAGTCTCAAAAGGCAATTGTTTTTGAAAGCCCTTGTCTCTGTTGCAAAGGCTCTCTTTGTCTGCATAAATTGAGTTATGTACAAGGGTGGTTTCAGTATTTATCATGGGGTGTATATTGATCACAATAAACCCATGAAATGCAAACTACCATTTGCAGTTTGCACTTGTATAGGTGGGAGGGCTTCATCTTATAGTTGGCTCATTGGCTTAGTAAGTTGTTGCCAATGTAAGTGAAATTTGAGTCTGCAACATACTGGCTGTAGGCGGGAATGCCAGTGCTCGTTAACCTCTCCTGAGGGACTGTTCTCGGTGGGCTAAATGGGAGCATACAAAAAGTGAGAGGGATAGAGGTCATCCCCTAATTTCCCTGAAGGATGCTTGGCTAAAAATGCAAATCTTTTCAGCCAGAACAACAAACAGAGTTAGCCGTATGGGAGGAGGGAAAGGTTGCATTGTCATTTTGCTCTCAGTCTCACATTCAGGTGGACGGAATTGGGAGACAGAGACCTCATTTTTCTTAGGAGGTTGTATTATCTGGGTAGCCAGGACTTTTCACTGCAGGTGAACAAGGCAGGGCAAAGGAAAGAGGAGATGGGCAGGTGGGTCTGGTGGTCCCCCCTCACAGTGGAAGTGGCTGCTCCCCTCACTGACCCCACAAGGACACCCACCAAGCCTCTCCTCATCCAGCAGCTGGGCTGTTGTGGAAAACCTGCAGGTGAGTCCCACCAGACCCAGGAGTGCAGGGAGCTGCTGGAGGCAGCAGGGTGGGGGTGGGTGACTATTCCTGCTCAGGGAATGATGGGCAGCTCCCATCTGCTTTAGACAGCTGCCAGTGTGGAGAGAGGTGGGGTGGCAGCAGGCCAGGGCACCATCGCCCCATGGACTGGGATGCTGCATCTCAGCACCCACAATTTCTGGGGTAGGACGCCTGGGCAAGGATCTGCTGCTTGCAGAGCAGCTTTGTCTCTACCAGGCTTGGTGGGGAAGCAAGTCACATGGGAGTAATTTTTGCCAGTATCCTCTGGAAAAAATACTCTTTTTCTCTTTGTTTTCTAGTCATGCAAGAGAGCCACCGGGATGATTTTCTGACTGACACACAAGAGCTTCACAGGAAGATAAGAGGTTGCAGAGGGGAATTCTGTGAAAGCAAAACCCAGAGATGTCATTACAGCATTGAAACCTAAACCTTAATGTTACTCAACCTCTCCTTCCTCCCCCAAATCCGACTCCTAAACCCGATGCTTTGAAGCCAGCCTTCTAGGTTCTCCAGAACATCAGTCCACTGACTGCAAGCTGTTATTCAGCTGTAAAATAGAGAGGTTAGAAGCAATGTCTGTAAAAGCAAGCTTATCTTTAGAAATTAGTGTTCTTATTGTGTCAACAAAGCCAGGTAAAATTCCTGGGCAAGCAATACTGCAAGGGGGAAAAAAAGATGTTTTCTTCTTGGTTATGGCTGGTAGGCATCCAATGTTTCTATCCAGGAGCGAGGTTACAGCATGATGGCTCGGCTTGATGACTCTTTGGATGTGAACTGCTGTACGTGCTGGTGGTCTTCCCTTGCAGATATGGGAGGGGAGGAAGGAGTGAGGGATGGGGCTGCCAGGGAGACTGGAAGGTGCCAGGCTCTTTCTCGAGTCCTTCAAAGCTCGAGTCCTTCAAACTTGGACTTAAGTAATCCCTGCTTAAAACCAGCTGCAGAAAGTTCCCATGTCTCTGCATGCTTTTGGACTTTGTTTTCTCCTCCTCCTTGTTGCAGAGCGGTCACACGATGTGCATTTTTCCCGGCACTTCTCATCCAGCCTTCACAAGTGTGGTAAAGCCTCCACATTTCTTTACCTAACATTCACTACTGTGGCTCATAATAACCTGGCAGCAAAATCTGTACTAATTTTTCATGTGTCTGAACGACATATTCCTGCCTTAAAGTATTTCAGCTCAGGCCTAGTTGCAGAAGCTGAGTTTGTTTTGTTGAATCCTTTTTGTGGTTCTGCTGTTCATCACCTGTTCCATGTTAGCATGCTTCAGTACACAGAAAGGGGAAAATCAGCAGCAGTCTGTCCCTTGTTGCCACCAGATATCCTCTGTGGATGCATCAGGTGTCCCGCTCAGCCTGTTAACAGAAGGCTTCTGTGATTTACCGTGGGTAGGTACAAGTTCACCATAATTACATCGCAGAGACACATTACACCCTGAGAGTTGCTTCAGTTCATTGTCTAAAGGGCCAACACAGCAGCATGATCCCCCTGTTTCTTTCCATGTCATGTACACCCCCTTCCTGATGTCACCATATGCAGGTGTTTCTGTGCTCTGACATTTCTAGCCTTCAGCTTTTCCCCTCAGAATTTCTCCGCTTCTGCCTGTGCAGTGAGGTGGAAGTGCCTGCCCTTCCATGTGAGGACAGCTCTCCTCGTCTGATTCAAAGCTCCTCCTTGAAGCAGGTTTTGATGTGCAAGGGGCAGCTGATTCAGAGTTAGGAGGGCAAGAATGAAGCGTTGAAATTCCTCCAGATGCAAAAGTCACCACTGACCCAACGACGGAGGGGAGGGAAAGAAGAGAAAAATCTTACTGCTGCCAGGGAAGGCTCCCTGCCTGCCCTGCCAAAGCCCCAGCTGTCCATGGCTCAGCTGCTGGAGCAGCTTCTCCCACTCGACTCCACGTTCTTGTCTGCACCAGGCAGTCTAAGCAAAGTCTAAGAAGCATGTGAGGTGTTGAAAATAAAATACAGTCAATAATACATTTAATTTAATGTAATTAATTACAATTGGATGCAGATAATAGTATTAATTTTCATGCAGAAATCCATAAAAATATTCCCTTTTTTATTTTCCTGACGTGCATGGTTACATGCAGACAAAGGGCTTTCCTTTGGGATTAAGGTCTGCCCCTGAATGCGTAGGGGACCCACTCAGCTGCTCTATTGCATATTTCAAATGCAAGCCCTATAGAGGCACGAGGCAGAATAAACATTAGAGGTTTCCGCAGACACTTAACAGACAAAGCATTGTAGTTATTGATTAAAAGAGAAAACAATATTCTGATTACATGTACAGTACAATGACAAAGTTATTTTATACAGTAATGCAGAGACTTTGGCTAGGATTTGAGGATAAGATATGTATTGCTTGTACAGTTGTGTGATAAATTATTGGCAAGTAGGAGCACAGATGGCTTTCCCTTAAGATCAGGCATCACATGTCACAAATTATCTGGGAAATTGTCATTTTAAAAATAACTCTGGAATAAGTGCCAAGCTGAGAGGGATATCAGTGTCTAATAAACAGATATAAACACAGCAGTGCCCAAAACTAAAATATATTTGAATTAAACTATGCAGAGAGGAAGCATATACAATTAGTACCTATTCTCTAGTAGCTCAAATGAAAGCTTTTCACACTGTATTTCTTCTGGTTTTTACTCATCAGGAAATTCAAATAATGTTTTTCCTGCATATTTAAGCCGCCATGGAGTTAATGGCATGAATAGTCATGTTAGATTCTTATGTTACAGTTCCTAAAACCAAAATCTTACCAGAAGAAACTTAAGCACAGTTATATGCAGGCAATTTTCTTCATCTGTTTTTCAAGGTGGTGACATGTTTACACCCTGAAGTGTCCAAGCTCCAGAGCAGCCATCACTCCTATTGTCTTCTCCAGTAACCACATGTGCTTCACACTTTAGAAAGGCAGGATTCTGGAGCTTGCCAAAACACACGGGCAGAATTACATCCTGCATCTCATGGCCATGGCTGATGGCTCAAAAGAGAGCATTTATTAGGCTTCAGTGTGTGACTGGGGCAGCCCTTCACTCTCCATTGCTCAACAAAGATAAAAGGCAGCGGATGGCCTTTGCTTATCACTGCCCCTCCTTCTCAAGGGGTGAAGACTGCCATGTGTGAGTGAGGAGAGCCAGGGCCTCTCCAGCCTCCCCCTCCTCCCCCAGCAGCCGTCACCTGTCCCAGCCTGTCCTCCTCTCACGCGCATATATGGGCACGGCAGGACAGCATCTTGTGACGCAGCGCTGCTAAAAACAGCCCCGGCTCCCTCTGGCCCCTCGCTTTAACAATATCTTCCAGCCAAAGCAACCCAGAGAGCCTCTGATCGCAGCCTTGGACTTATTTCAAGGGAAATTAACCTGGAGACCTCTCCACAAGGCCGTGGTCCTGAGCGTATGCCCCTGGAAAAGCTAGGGATGAGCACCTCCCTGAGCTACAAATCCTTCTCCAAAGAGCAGCAAACTATGGATAACCTGGAGAAACAGCTGATCTGCCCCATCTGCTTGGAGATGTTCACCAAGCCAGTGGTCATCTTGCCCTGCCAGCACAACCTCTGTCGGAAATGCGCCAGTGACATCTTCCAGGTAGGTTTCTTCCCACAGAGATCTCTGCTTCCCAAGGAGCATTGGATGGAATGAATGGGAAAACAGATTTATTTTTTTTTTGGCATATTTTAGTTGATTGATTTTAATGGTTGGTGAGGTGGAGTGGGAGGAGTGATTTAAAGCCAAAGTTGTTGTTCCTGGGGACCAGGGCTGAGCTCACAGCAGGTGAAAGTGTCACCTGGTCACTGCAGGGACATGGCCAAGTGTGAGCAGAGGGACTGGCACCTCACCAGGAGTTTCCAGGTGCTTTCCCAGGGGTGGTGTGTTGAAGCTACCCTCTTATTTGGCACAGTGACAAATGCTTTCCTACCAATTGGTGCTTGTGAAAGAGGTTACCATGCTTTTCCATGGCCTTACCTCCTCTCCTTGTGCTACTTGGCAAGAACAGGCCTCCAACCCCTACCTGCCAACGAGGGGAGGTACAACTGTGGTGTCGGGAGGCCGCTTCCGCTGTCCCTCCTGCAGGCACGAAGTGGTCCTGGACCGGCACGGTGTTTACGGGCTGCAGAGGAACCTGCTGGTGGAGAACATCATCGACATCTACAAGCAGGAGTCCACAAGGTAATGAATGAATGTGTGTCCTTCAGAGGGGATTTGACAAAAAAGCAGACACAGCCTAGGGGACTGACCCTTTGGTCTTTCTATTTGGCACACATGAGGTTGATTTAGTTGTTTTCTAGTTGGAAGTGTTGAAAGGAACTGTGCTGCCATGCCTGCCTGTCTGTTTGCTGTGCAATGAAGTCAGCGCTTACTGAGCACAAAAAACTGTATCCAAATAGATGCTGATCTTCCCTGCTTCCACTTGTGGCAGAAGACTGAGCTTATTCACACAAGCAACACTTACCAGTGCGAGTAAAACCCTTGAGGTCAGCACAGCTGTTCACATGAATAAGGGAAAAGTAGTTCTGTTCATATAATTTATTGTAAAAACAGTTCAGGCGATTCTTATTTGTCTTTAACCTGTGTGTTTTCATTCTAAAGAAGGGAAAGAATTTTAAATCTTGTTAGAATATCCTGAGGGACAGACAGTGCAAACAAGAACAAAACTGAATTTCACACAGAAGGCACCCTGCATCATAATGTCAAATCAAAACTCAGTAAAAAAAAATCTCCATTCCTGTCAGCCTGGGAAGTGAACTCATGAAATCAGGTCTTATTTAGGAGTCCATAGAAGAGAAGAAATGAAATAGCCATAAATAGTACATATCATGGTTGTGTGGCTGTGCACAAGAATCAAGACCTCAGGACAGAGGAACAGGTTATCCTAAAAAGTAGGATTACTCCTGAATGGTAATTTCCTCCATTTGATGTGTAATGGATTCAGCATCAGAAAAATGTTTTCTCATCTCTCTTTCCCTTGGATGGCATAGTACCAGTGTGGAGAATTCAGTAGGAGGGAATTTCTACTCTGCTCTTACCTGGAGACCTTACCTGGAGTACTTCATCCAGCCCTGGGGTCCTCACCAAAAGAAAGACGCGGACTTGCTGGAGTGAGTCCAGAGGAGAGACCTAAAGATGGTCAGAGTGCTGGAGCATCTCTCCTCTGAAGACAGATTGAGAGAGTCAGGTTTGTTCAACCTGGAGATGAGAAGGCTCCAGGGACACCTTAGAGTAGACTTTCAGTACCCAAAGGGGGCAGAGAAGGACAGTCACCAGCATAGAGGATGTTTTGGAGCTTGATGATGGCTTTGGCTATTCTTGGCTGTTTGAATCCCTCAGAGAACTCTTGTGGCTGGGCAGAGGTGTTTGAGAGCTCCATACAGTTTGAGAGCACAAAGCTGGCTTAATACGTATTGTCCTTTCTGCTGCCATTTGCGCTCTGTGCCAAGTGAAGGTCATCCACCCATGTGTGTGTCATTGATACCCAATTATTATTTTAGCCAGGAAATCTCAGAAGATATTGATCAACAAAGCTACCATGGTGGGCTTTGCTTCCAATTAAATAGGTTGGATTTGTGTGGCCTCATATCTTCCTTGGTTTTGCTTTTTTTTTCATCTCACAGTTGTATTTAATTTAAAAAAAATTAAAAAATAAATACAGCTCCTTTTTCCCATGTAGTTCATGGGCAATTTGAACAAAATTCAGTTAAACAGAAATGTAAGAATACATTTAGTAGATTTGTTTAAAATTCCACAGAAGTAAAACACTTGAATAAAAGGGGAGAAGAGAAATAATATGAACACATATTTGCTTATGTGTATTTTTCCAAATGATTAGTATATGTAATCTTGAAGTCAAGATACATTTTTCCAAATATTTTACCTAATCTTACAGTCAAGGTGCTTATTTACTTCATGTATGTCCTTAGAATGAAAGTTATTATCAAGATTACATAGTAGCAGCAGTGAACAACAGCATTTTCTAAACTATTTGGCCATTTGTGGGCCTCAGCTGATAACTCCTTCTACCTAATATTCCTTAGGCTCCCCTGATAGCGTGAGCAAGATCTGCCATTCACCCTGTGCTGTCCTACTGAAACCAAAAAGTCAAGGGAAATCTAGTTTTTTCCACTTCTCCCTTTTGTAGCAATCCCTTCCATACTGACAATTAGGGTCTGGCAGAGAAACATAGGAGAAAGGATGGGATGTGATCTCTTCCTCCTTGTTTCTTCCTGAGAAAACCCTTCAAACAAGCAGCACCTGTGATTTCCAGACAGGAACCTCTTCCCCTCGAGTCCTTCTGTGGATATAATGCCCGACAACTATTTGTGCCAGAATGATGCCAGCTCCCAGCTGCATTTTACATGAGCCTAGGAAAGTGAGAGGATTTCATCTAAGTAACAAGTCTTTTCTCCTGCTTAGAGAAAAATAGCTTATTTCAATTTTTTTTCTTTGTTTTTGGTTTGTTTGTTGGGTTTTTTTTTGGGGGGGGGGTGTTCATTGGTTTTGTATTTGGAATTTATACTTGATTTAAGGAATTGTTTGTTTGGGTTTTTTTCAATAAAAGCTAGGGCAGACACAGGGCAATAGGTTTGGGAGGGTCTGCCTGAGCCACCACATGCAACCCCTCCTATTACTAAATATCACGTCATATTGTCTTTTTTCCCATTGCTAATCAAATTCCAGCTGATGGCAGCATAGCCTGTCACCAAGTTTAGAATGAATTAGCAACACAAGGGAATAAATCTTCAAGCGGGAGGTGGGTTCTACAAAGGTTTAAAGGATGGCAAAGGACTCAATCCAATGGAAATGGAGGTGGCTGAAAATTAAACCAATCTTTGAAAGTCTGTAGGCCACTGATCACAGAATCACAGAATCACAGAAAATTATGAGTTGGAAGGGACCCACAAGGATCATCTAGTCCAACTCACCATCTAATACCCATACAGCGACCGAGGGCACAACCCAGAGCGTAATACCAACCTAGATGCTTCACAGTCTAGCAGGCCACTCCGAGCCGGAAGTGGCCCAGGGTCATCCAGCCCTACACCCCCCAGCTAGACCATGTCACTAAGCTCCTCGTCCAGTCTTCTCTTGAACACTTCCAGGGATGGTGACTCCACTACCTCCCTGGGCAGCCCATTCCAATATGCAATTACTCTCTCTGTGAAGAACCGCTTCCTAACGTTAAGATTAAACCTCCCCTGGCGTAGCTTGAGGCTGTGCCCTCTCGTTCTGGTGTCGTCAGCCTGGAAGAAGAGGTCTACACCCATCTGGCTGCAACCTCACCTGAACTATCTCAAGAACATCAGGATGCCTGCTGCCACCAGGAAAGGGTAGGAACAGGAGGCTGTGACTTTTTGTAAGATCTGGAAGGCTCTAATGAGCTCGGCCAGCTATTCCAGATCAAAAGGTGCTTTGGGCTTTGTTACCAGCTGAATCCTGATCAAGGAGGGTCAAGCACTCTTTCTGCCTCCGCCTACCAAGGAGAGCCCAAGGCACAGACTGTCCTTGCAGTCACAGTGTGTGCAGCATCATGTATATAAAAGACAAGAAGCTGATTAGAAACAGTCAGCATGGATTTATGAAACCAGCCTGACCATCCTCATAGCCTTTTATAGTGAGCTGACTAACTCCGTGCATGAAATAATGGGGTTTTTTTTCTAGAATTTAGACACTGTCCCCTGTGATATTTTTATTGACAAACTGTTGAAATAAGGCCTAGAGTGGAAAGTGAACTAGATAGTGGAAAGTGAACTGGACTGAAAACTGGCTGTACTACCAGACTCAAAGGGTCGTGGTGAGTGGTATTCTGCCAGGTGGTGGCCAGAGTGCTGTATGCCCAAGATTAATACTAAGGCAAATACAGTTTAAGATCTTCACTAAAGACTTCACATAATGTGCCTCATACACTTATACAAATTCTCTCCATGCCCTGACTAGGTGCAGGCAGTAGGTGATGTGATTGTACAAGAAGGGCTACAGCTGCCTGAGGATCCTCAGTAAAAACACTATTAAAGTTGGATTCAGGATTTCAGTAGGAACCCTTTTTGAAAAAATCCTAAGAAAAACATCCCTTCTAATTAAACACCAATTTTTGTAAGGTCTTACTGTGCTCTTAATTAAAGTATGCTTCTTTATGAGCCCAGCAACTTTGCATTTCCTCACCAAGTCACAGTCACAAAATGGCTGAGATTGGAAGGGGGACCTCTCTTGGGAGGTCATCTGGTCCAAATACTGCCTGATCAAGCAGGACTACCTAGACCAGGCCATATCCAGATGGCTTATGAGTATCTCCAAGGATGGAAGTTGCACAGTCTTTCTGGGCAACCTGTGTCAGTGCTCAGCCACTCTCATCACAAAAAAGTGTTTCCTGATGTTCAGAGGGAACGGTTTCAGTTTTTGTCTGTTGCCTCTGGTCCTGGCACTGGGTGCCATTGAAAAGAACCTATCTCCATCCTCTTTACATCCTTCATTCAGATATTTAGATCAATAAGATCAAAGTTACTGTTAAGATTCCCCTTAACCTTCTCTTACCCAGGCTGAAAGTTCCAGCTCTCTCAGTCTTTCCTCACAGGAGAGCTGCTGTAGGCCCTTAATCACCTCCAGGGCCCTTTGCTGGACTCCCTCCAGTATGCCAATATCTCTCATGTACTGGGGAGTCCAGAAGTGGACACAGTCAGTACTCCAGGTGTGGCCTTACCTGTGATTACTTAGCTGAGAATCCCCTTGTCCCTAAAACACACACAACACCCTCCTCATTAAGGTCCAAACTCACTTTTAATGAGAAAGAATAAGCCTGTGGCAGTCAAATACAGGCTTAGCATCTCAAAGGGAAGAGTTTGAGACCATAAAGATATCAGGACATTTTAGCAACCTGTCATTTCCCTGGTCTCAAACACAGCTGAAATTTTTCTTTTACTAAAGCCATGTCATTTTCCTATCAGCTACTCTTTAATCGCCTCTTTCAAAAGCAATCTCCATTTTAGATTTAGAGGTGTTTTGGCCTTTGCTACACCAACGTAGACCTAGAGGATCCCCTCTGAAGTCGGTGAAGAATGTTGTGCTAAAAATTCTCCTTTTGCACAGCCTAGAAAGGAGACTGTAAATCTGTTTATTTCTAGTCTTCTGACACTGTCTTCAGGGCTCCACTAGTTCAGGGAGTTCTGCCAGGTTTCTTCCAACTCTGTGGAACCTTTGAAGGTTGGCTGCTTCTGGCTGAACTTGCTTGACACCATCACCTTTTTGCTCTGTGCAATGTGTCTTTCATGCAACTGGCACCATTCCAGCGTCCAGTAAAATTCTAGTAATTTCTGGCTCTGGTCTTGTAAGTGTTTGCAAAGGAGAGCCACTATTTCAGGCTTAATGAATCACTTTGAAGGTTGGTACATTGCCCTCACACATGGGTCATCCCACTGGTGCACTATAACATTAATATATTACCGAACATTCTGAGTTGGAAGGGACCCACAAGGATCATCAAGTCCAGCTCTTAACTGGCACCACTGTCTCCCTGGTGGGATCAAAACCCCAGTCTCCCGCGTGAGAAGTGGGGACACTCACCACTGTACTAAAGTGGATTTTCAGTCATCTGCAAACAGTGTAAAGCATTTTTCACGGAGAAGACATGCCTCTTTTGACTAGCATTTAAATGATGCTGGATTTGACAAATGTACCTTATGTTAACAAATGTTGAAAATCTGACCCAAACAATACAGGCTTCCTTCAGAGGAGTTTGTCTTGTTTTATTCTGGTATATCACGTTATATTGCAGATTACAGATTTTCTTTATGAACCCTTTCAGACCCAGGGCCCTCTTGCATTACAAAAAGCACGAGAGACATTTTTGTTCTTGCTTGATTTTTTTAAAATGCGTCTAAATGATCACATTTCACTCCCTTCCAAAGAGGAAAATCTGTACTTTGTCATTAAAAAATAAATGCCATATCTACTCTACCAAACTATATGGAGAAACTACTGTAATATAATATAGAATAATGATTTCTCCATACATTTTAAAGCTTTAATAAAATTACTGGTTGCCTCCTTGCTACAGAGCACTGTAGAATGACTTTAGAAAGTGTTCCTATGTAATTCCATTATAGTTTAGGAAAATATTTTCTATCTAATAATGGAAAGATATATTCATATAATGTCATTGTTCCACTTGCTACAGGTAAATTCTTGTTCATCTTCCAAACAGCAGCAGAAGGGGATAATGGCTTATGCTGGAAACATTTAATGTTGCCACAGCAGAAGGAGTGGTTTTTGGAGGCTTGAATACCCAGGCACACTCTCTCCATTTATTGACCCTGTCTTTTGGTACCATATTGTCACACACTCGTGCTTGCCACAGATGTTCTCAGGGTTTTAAGCCTGAAGTGTGGGCTCAGAAAACACTGCCCTGCCCGCACTCACTGGACCAGAGCTCTCACTTGCCCTGCAGACCTCAGCTAAGTGGAGGAAGGAGTCTGAAGGAAGCTACAACTAAATTAGTCCCTAAAAAACTAGATTGTGTAGACTTGTGTGTATACAGCTACATCATTTCAGTGAAGAGAACGGAGCTATAATGTGGTGATAGTTCCTGGCTCAGCAGAGGAGAGGAACACTTCTTGTGTAAACCATGCTCTTTGTGATGGGTGCAATTGAGTAACCTACTACTAAAATGTTTGACACTAGATATGTGCCACAAAAATAATATGTGTGCCACCTTATTTGGTTGCTGGCCTAATTTAAAGGCTGTAGGGACCCAGTCCTGTTTGATATTGACAACCCTGACCTGCACCTCACAAACTTCATCAGCAGAGATAGAGAGTTAAGAGTCTAAAGGTTCATCAGTATCTACAACACTGGCTTCAATGAGTTCCTTTCATAAGAGCTTTGTTGCATTAAGGCCAAGGGCTCAAAATTTTTGCATTGTGAACCAGAAAGAAATTGCATATATTTCATATTTCAGACAGATGTTAGATAACATGCTAGGTAAAATACATGAGTAGTCTGAGATCAGGCTTAGTGAGGTTATTTAAATTTTTAAATATGAGCAAGGGTACTGTCACACTCCCAATCTCATTCCTTATTCATATGGGAATCCCCATATTAGGTCGTGTTGCTATGTTGTCATCACATCCTTTTAGGTCAAGACGTTAGACTGTACCACTCTCAGGCATTCCATGGAACAGGCTATTTGAATGTAATTCATACTGTATTTCATGCTACTACCGTAACTGTCATCAGAAACTCATGAGCATAGAGTTTATTTTAAACTGATTTTTTTTGCAGACCTGAAAGGAAGTGTGACCAGCCAATGTGTGAAGAGCATGAAGATGAGAGAATTAATATCTATTGTTTGAACTGTGAAATGCCCACCTGCTCCTTGTGCAAAGTCTTTGGTGCTCACAAAGACTGTCAAGTTGCTCCTCTCACAAATGTTTACCAGCAACAGAAGGTAAATATCTTTGTGTATCTCGTGGTCCTCCCAGCAACAGACAGGATCATTGACAGGAGAGTATTTCCATGGGCTTCCTGCAAGCTTCCAGAAGGGTCTGGAGGTACCTTTGCCACTCCTGTGTGTGAGTGAAAGGCTCTTACAAATCTGTAGTAACTGTTGAGAAACACACTAAAATAAATTTATGAGGTATCACACAGAAAGGTATTACATTGTCCCAATTTTTGTTATTAGAGTGAACGAACATTTTAGAGAGCAATTTAATGTGACGCTGAGGATCTCTCTTTTGATGTTCGTAATACCTTTTTTCAGTTCTTTTAGATCAGGAAAACGAATGGGATTTCCAACACATGAACTGAAAAGAGAACAGACCATTTCAAATCAAATAGTTATCTATCAGGCACTTCTACATTTAAGCATCCCATTTTTAAGAAAAGTTAAATGAAAAACCTCTTCCTGCAAGTGAATGCTAGAATATTCAATAGTTGGCAGCACAGGATGTACCTAACATCCTCTGCCCTTGCTGTCACCATTAAAAGACTTGTTTATTTTTAATACAGTATTAATTTAAAACCTGACTCACTGGGTTAGCCTCCTGAGATAAATAGCTCATTTTTCTGGAGGGCCCCAGTGGGGCAAGCAATCAGGCAGGCCAAGTTTGCAATCCCAGCCTCCAACTTTGTCACACAGATGTGTATGTGTGGAAACTACAAATGAGAACTTACTTTAGGAGAGTAGTTAGAAACATCCTTTTCAATCAAAAAAGGTGGGAGAAGGAGGAGAAGTTCCTTGAACTGAATCCATGACCCTAATGACTCTTTTTGCACGGAGTTTTGCAAGCTGTGGTTTCCTTCCCAGAGTGCCTGTGGAAAGGGGCTGTCATGCCCAAGATGGGAAGTGTAGCCTGGGGGCTGCAGGATACGTGCTTCAAAGGATCCTTTACAAAGCTGTGGAGGCCATATACACAGTTGCATCTGTTACTGGAATGGTGTGCCAAGGGCTCCTTGCCCTCTCCAGTGCCTTCCCCAAGTTCCCTAGGGACTGGCATCTCTGTCTGTCCTAAGGATACCTCACAGTCATCTCCATCCCCTCACCATTGTCTTCCTCCACTCATTTCCCTTTCACCAGTGGCACAGCCTCCACCTTCTTCTTTTCTCCCTTCCCCTCTCACCACAGCCCCAGTCCCACTGTTCCCATGCCAGGGACTCAGGAACACCCTAGTTCCTCCAGGTCCATGGGCCACCTCTTCTCTCCACGGCCAAGCGCTGCAGTCCTTAGGGAAATACCACAGTGGTGGGACTAGACCCAGATACCAAAAACAACTCCACAAGGGACAAAATCTTTTTTCTCAACAAACCAAAAGGAAACATTTTAGGTCTGTTGAAACCACACTCAGATAAAATTGTCTAGAAGATCTGCCTAGAACAAAGCACTTCCTCCTTTTCAAACCACAGTTTCTTTACCATTAAAAGTTCCAAAATGCCAATGTTTTCATAGCATGTTGGGAGAGGACCTACATACTCGCAGGTACCTTGTTGTCACATAAAGCTCCAGTTTTCCTCAGTTTGGTGGAAATACAAGTTAATAGCTGGGTATGGCTTATTGGTCTCCTGCTCCCCACTGTTAGATATGCCACCCTGAAATGGGACAGTATCTAACACCCTCCTTCTTGCTTTCCCCTTACTGCCTAGTCTGAGCTGAGTGATGGCATTGCAGTCCTGGTGGGGACCAATGACAGAGTCCAAGGGATAGTCACGCAGCTGGAGGAGACCTGCAAGATGGTTGAGGTAGGCACCATCTCTTTAAATACTGGTATTTCAGCGTGAAGTCCCATCTTTTAAACTTCTGGTAGTGACCGTTCTTTGACGGACCTCACTTTACCCAAATACATTCCCATATCATTTCACTAAACCATTACTCGTGGCTTTGTACATTATCAAGATGTACTGCCTCAACCAAAGGATACATCCTGCTCAGCGTCTCTGACATTGGCCATGTGGGGGAGGATAAAGCGTAAGGATAATCCATGTCAGCGTGTCTTGCTCAACATTCTAAGTAGAATAACATATCACTGAAGTTAAAAGCAGATCCAGTAAAATGCCATCAAGTCCCAGATCATTTAACACCTGACTGGTCCTGTGAAGAGAGCCTTAGTCTATGCCAGAGTAGGCAGAATAGGCACAGCATGGCTCACAGGTGTTTCTGAGCTCTGTATTTGGTTGCTTTGCCTTCTGTGCAGAAGTAGTGTTTTAACATACAGTAATCCCTTGAATATCATGGGGGGTCAGTTCCAGAAAGATGCCGTGATAGGTGAAATCCACAAAGTAGAGGTACATACGGTAAATACAATAAAGGCGGTAATGCCGTGGGGAAAAAAACCTGATTGAAGTCACAGATGGTGAACAGTGAAATAGTGAGGGATTACTGTATTTACACTGTCCTTTGAGGAATCTTATTTTACTGCTCATGGGAGGGAAGAGTTTGGGTTCTTACTGGATTTGGGCCTCACTCTGAAAAAGCTGGAACTAATTTTGTGTCATTCAATAGCAGAAGTGGCTTTCATTTCCTCTGAGAGCTTTGCATCAGCAAAGCAAATATGTATAAATATCAACTTTGACCAATTTGAGAATCACAGAGCAATAGGCTGAGAAGAGCTTGTGTGAATTGATTTTGTGATCAGAGTTTGATGAAGCGGCTAGTGAAGGAGTCGCATCCCTCTCAGCCCAATTAGAATTATGTATATTGACCCTTTAGAGCTGGAGTAGAAAAGAGAAATGGTAGAGAAAAAGAAGTAAATCCAAGATGTATAGATTCTAATTAGTAAGAAAAATTGATTGCACAATCTATTTACACAATCACTCAAGAATCCTATTTCCTTAGAGCAAGGCAGAATAATTTTGTCAAATTTTGGTTCAAAGAACATAAAACCATTAGCCCAAGTAAATGAGAGAGCACGTTAGAGGCAGTGAGAACTTTGTAGTCAGGAAGCCTTCATGTCACAAGGATGAAATTGGCTTCTATCAGGACTTTGCAGAGAGAAACAAACCTTTCAAGTAGGTTAACTACAGAAATTTGAATGATACAAAAGCGAAAGCTTACACTCATTTAAGTTGAACTAGCTGAACCAGAAACAAAACTTCAAACATCTAGTCTGAAGTGTATAGAGAAAACATTGTGCTAAAAATACCTTAAGAAATACAATGGTGGCTGAAAGTAGCTTCCTCAGAGTCATCCGCTCAGTTCAAAGTCTAACCTTTAAAGTAAAAGCCCAAAGAAAGTGCAGCCATTTTACCTTCAGATGTTGTAGAAGGTTTTTCACCTTTAAAGTCAAGGATTGCAGAAAATAGATTTTAGAGTTTACCTTGGCACTTCCATGTTACATTTCAGGCAAATCACATTTCCAACTATAAAAGAGCTTTGTCTGAATTGACATCAGTTTGTCCTTGAAGTTGAAAAGCTGCAGCTGGAACTGAGAAATGTTCACACATGGAAATAACACTTACAATCCAGGATTGTCTCTTCTCTCTGCTTAGCACTTCGCAGGGAACAATAAATATCTGCTTTAGCATAAAACACCTATCGTTTTCCTGTTAGATGCTATAAGCAACAGTCTACAGTTCTATATTTAGTTATTGCTCCTATCCAAACCTAAAGAACAGAAAAACAACAAAGCTTTTAACTGATTGAAGGACATAGCCTTAAACTACACCAGGGGAGGTTTAGACTGGATGTTAGGATGAGCTTTTTCACAGACAGAGTGATCCCTCAGTGGAATGGACTGCCCAGGGAGGTGGTGGAGTCGCCATCTCTGGAGGTGTTTAAGAGAAGACTCGATGAGGAGCTCAGCAACATGCTCTAGATGATGGGAGGCTTGGATGGATGGATGGATGGAGCGTGGTGCCCATGGCTCCAGGGTTGTGGACCTGATCCCTGAGGGGTCGTTCGCTTGGGAGTTGGGTTAGATGATCCTATGGGTCCCTTCCAACTCAGAATAACCTGTGAACCTGTGAAGGGTAGACCAAATCCACATATAACACTGAAAGTTGAGAAAGGAATATAAAATGCTAAATACTGGAAAACTATAATAATTAAGTACTGTTGAGCCCTGTAAACAATATGAGTCAAATAATGAAGGAAAAAATACAAGGAAAAAATACAATATTTCTTTCAAATGCTAATAGCACAGGCCAGTCAACACAGATGCTTTGGAACAAGCAGTGATACTCATGCTCAGTAACAAGGACTCCTTTCTTTTTCCTGTAGCCATGCTTTCAAAAACCAAAAAGGCTGAGAACCTTTTAGAATGGAAAGTCATGTATTTGTTAACCTTTTTCATTACGCAGAATCTGATTAGGATAATTCCATCAGGCAGAGACTTTTTATGGGAACGTTTTATGCAGAAAGAATATTTCAGTAATACGTATTTCAGCATTTGCAGTTAGGAACCTGTTTTGCACTCTCACTCTTGAGATTCACAACTCTGTAATATCTGCTGGCAGGAAATATATAGTATTAAAGCTTAGAGATAGGGAACGATCTCTCAGGACACCCTGCTATCACTCACTTTCTCTTCTTCCCCCAACACTTGTCCTGTGTCAAATGACAGAGAGAGCACACACCTGTCTTGAAATTAAGGTTGTTTTAAAAGTGATCTGAATGACATTTCACAAGGAGGAATCTAAGAGAGTGAAAGAAAAGAAGAAAATTACTTGAGGTCTGAACAATAGAATAGCATCCAAGAAGCATGACTCACTTGGTTTGAAAACTTCCTTAACCCCACCCTATAACTGCTCTAATCAGGAATTTCTTCTGGGAAGTGGCAAGGACCTGCAGAAGGGCAGGACAAGACTGCATCTCCTGCAAGAAGTTTTAAATTAGGAATGCCTGTTTGGCCTAGCCTTCCTCATTGGGAAGCAGAGGAGGATACTTGAGTCAATGCAACAAGATGTGTATTCACTCCCCCCTCCTCCCTTCTCAGTGTAGACAGTGATTTTTGAACAAATGTACATTTTTGAAAGTCCTTCTCCTTTGAAAAGTACAGAGCAAACTGTCACCACACATAGGAATGAGCTCTGTGTGAAAGTCAAGAAAAAAGAGGGATACTTTCTGGTCAAGTGCTATGAATAATCAGTCTTATCACTTCCAAGAGTACTGTGGAATTGTTAATAATCCTGTGCTGCCAGGATCTCAGCATTATGCCTCAAGGGACAAAGATGAGGAATTGATTCAGCCTCAGTTGTTCCTAGGAAAGAGATTTGAATAATCACCACCATCCACAACCAGGTATAACCACAATAAAGTTATACCCCGGGGCACACAGATGACTCAAGTACTTCTATTTGGGAGACCTCAGACATTATACATAACCTGTCTCCCATTTCCTCCCCATAAATTCTCCCATACAAGTGCAGTTTGTTCTTTTGAGAGAGTGCTCAATGCAGCAGCCATCAAACCCATGCTCCTTGCTTAGTGAAATATACTGTTGCCTTGTTGAAATAACAATAAAAGTGTCTCAAAAAACTATGTGAAAATCGGTGCCTAAACTTAGGGCTGGAATCTGATTCCTCTTCCTTGTCTTTGTGCTTCTGTCACACGCTATTTTCTTTGCAAAACCTCTACCTCATTCAGTGCAGAGTAAATGGAATATAATGGACACCTCTTGTCCAAATAGAGTCTAAAAGGGCAGGGCTAATGTGAAAATCAAGCTCAGCCAGGATTGTTCCAAGCACTCTGGTAGAAAAAGAAAATTCTCCAGAGCAGATTTGAGATGCCCGCTCCTTTTAAAACAGTCCTGCTCACGCAAATGAACCCAGCTGCTGCTGCGCTGGGGGCTTTTACTTTTTCTGCAGGCTTTGATGTATCACTACAGACATCATAAATACCTTTTATATATTTTTAGGAGACTGACAAGTTATACAATAACCTGTTCGGGGGCTTTCAGTGGCTTGAAATTCAGAGTTTGAGACTAGTTTTTAAACTTTCGTTCCAGTAGCTTGGACTTTGAAAATTATAAAAGTCTCTAGGGTCATTCAGAATCCTTTGCACTGTTCCAAAAGAGAAATTTCTTTGATGAAAATGCTTCCAAGTAACTGTAAAAATAGAAACTCTTTTAAGAACATAACATGTTTAACATAAACCAAATGATTCACAGGAATGCTGCAGACGACAGAAAGAGAAGTTGTGTGAAAAATTTGATTATCTCTATTCTGTACTGGAAGAAAGAAAAAATGAGATGACACAAATAATCACTAGAACCCAAGAGGAGAAACTGGAACATGTCCGGTCCCTGATGAAGAAGTACGCAGATCATTTGGAAGCTGTGTCAAAACTGGTTGAATCAGGAATCCAGTTCATGGAAGAACCAGAAATGGCTGTGTTTTTGCAGGTATAAACTCTATAAATAGAGGTTCAAAAATAATGATGGTGTTTTTAATCCACTATTCAAGCATTTCTCACTTTTAGGCCCATTCAGACAGACTTCTGATAGCTTTAAGTGAACATTTATACAAAATCATGTTTTAATTCAGACAAATGACTAGTCTTCTTGTGAGAAGTATGCAAATCTAGAACATAAGTCTTTGCTATTTGCACCAAAATATACTATGCCGTGTATGAATATGGTCCCCAAAGAAGAAAGAGGAATTAAAAAAATTTTCAACAAAACTTTATTTTCCCACCAATATCATGGTGAGCCAATATGTTCATGCATACATGAACTTCTGTGAATTACAGGTTTCATTTACCTATTGATAAAGTGATTAACGCTTCAAGAAATAAATATTTATCAATTTACCAATTTATCTAAATTACATTTTTATGCTTTTATTTTTTTCCTTCTGTTTTCCTACTATAAACTTAGGAGAGATGAGTAGGAAACCACTAGCAGACTGTCCACTGAATTAATTGGTGTAGAATTTCTGTCTTGAAAGTTTGCAATTCCTCTATATTAAAGCCTGGAAGGGTGTTTTCTACAAAACAAAACAAACAAAAATACAAAAAAAACCCCAAAGAAAAACTCCAAATGCCAAACCAAACCAACTCCCACTTACATTCATCAAAGACTTGCCTTTGAAGAGCATAAGTGTAGAAGACTCTTTCCTCAAGATTTATTAGATAGAGTTAGGGCTTATTTTACCTAGAAGTCTTTCCTGCCCAGAAGAGGCAATTTTTTCCAGACAGAGCTTTAGATGCTTTCTCCTGCTGCATTCTAGAGAAGCTCTCCCTGCTATGAGAAGAAGATAAGTTCTTGCAGACATGTTTGAAAGCCCCTATAGTGATGGGGCCGGGGATAGCTAAAGCCCTGAGAAGAAGCCTTGGTGTGTCTTTCACCAGGCCTGGTGATTTTAACACTGTTAGGTTTAATGTTCTTTGGGATTTTTTGTGTGCTCGCCTTTGGAAATAAATTTTCCTAAATCCTTCCACTCCTGGCATTTTGGGGGATACCTGTTCTATCTTTCTTCGCAAAGAGTACAATATTCCTCTGAGAGAAGCAGAAGTTTGGCTCTCCAGAAATACGCCCTCATGGACAGTCAAAGACAGGTAACAGAAGGTACAAGATGGTAACAGAACAATTGCTTTTCACCAAAAATGCAACAAAATAAGAGAAAAGGCATTTCCGTTTTGTTTCTTTTTAAGAATCGTACATATTTCCCGTTAAATTCAGGTTTTATTTTAAAAGTCTCCAGCAAACTAAAAGGTTTATTCAGCTGTATACTAACTACCATCCAAATTTGATCTCATTCATAGATGTCATGACTGTCATTTACGAGATCCGTATTAGTCGGTTTAGAAGCAGTCAGTGTAAGAATTACGTCTCAATGCATAACATCTCTGAAAAAATGGAACCATGTAGTCAGTTATTTCCTTTTTGTTTTCACAGAATTCCAAAACATTGCTACAAAAGTGAGTATTTAAACTTTGGATTCTTGTTCTTCTTCATAATCAATTACAAATTATAAATTTATCTGCAAATCCAAATGTCAATACCCAGTCTCTCTGTTTTAGAATTACTGAAGCTTCTAAGGGATTTCAAATGGAAAAAATAGAGGATGGGTATGAAAATATGAACCAATTCACAGTGAACCTCAGTAGAGAAGAAAAGATAATACGAGAAATTGATTTTGACAGAGGTATGTCATTTGTTTCACCAAAATTGCTATCTTAAACTGAAGCTGTGTCCAATTTACATGGTGATACTGAGTAGGAAACCTTGAATCAGAAATTTCTCTCCATCCCAAAATGTTACTCTGTTGTAGTCAAAAGCAAAAATCCATCACCATTAATCTTACCTTTTATGTGGCCTCAACACTTTCCTAAGCCCACAGTCTTTATTGACTCCTGATGTGAAGGGACCCAAAAATTAAGCTTTTATCTCATTCTGTAAAGTCCTTTTTTTCCCCTTTTTTCTGTAGAAAGTCATTGAGGAAATAATTGGGATACTTATTATTAAAAGAAGTATTTATGCAATACAATTTTTAAAAAGCTTTTTTTATAATAATAAATACAACAGAAGCAGCTGAAATTCAGCATCACAGAGTTATAGAGGGAAGTAAAAATTGTCATAATCTTTCATGCATTTCACATCTTGGTCATGTAATTTTTCATGTTATCGTGATTAAACATACTTAATATGTCTACTAAATAATGCAAAGTTGCAAGTCTATGTTTGCCAAAGTAGCTTGAAATCTAGGCTCATCTATGCTTTGCCTTACAGAGGAAGCCACAAAAAGTTAACAGAGATAAATATTAGAAATAAGCAGACCTGTCTTATTAATAGCCAGTGTTAATCGTCATCTGGAGACCTCTAATTTTCTCACTAGCACTGGATTCTGATACATTTGCCCTTACCTTTGTCAGCCAGCCCAGCCAAGACCCCTGTAGTTGTCACCTCTCTTACTCCCCTGCCACAACATACGCCAACTTCAGAATTAGGAAGGGACCCTACAGATCCTCTGTGCAGATCTCGGAATCCACATGCTGCCTGTACTTGGCCTATGGGTCGGCAGGACAGCAGCTGTGGCACCAGTCAGCAGCAGAGGAGCAGGGCCATGAACCTCTGGGGATTTGTCCCGGGACTAAAAATCCCTAGTCACAGCCTCATGGCCAGTTCATCCGTGTGATCAGTCACAGCTGCCACATCCCTGCCACACACATGCATCTGCCAAGATCATGACCTTATGCTCTGGATGCACACCTGTTCCCTGTCATGTGAAATGTGCCACCTATCTCTTGGGGATGAGGCATTGGCAAGGACTTTGGTAATTGGTGGTTCTGTCCTGCATTTGCAACTCCTACTACTGCTCTGCAGCCAGGGGACATGGAAGCAGAGGCAGCACTCTATTTATAGGAGTGTGTTTGCCTGCAGAAACATTTCTCCATTATGTGGGTGTTACTTAATTTGCAGATCTACATTCCTTCTGTATACTCAGGCAGAATCCTAACCTATGCACAATTTGGAACTTCAGCTGATGCATATGTCTAAGTTTATTTCTCTGAAGTGCTGGGATGGCTCTAAACAGCATCCAATGTTTGCTAGGATGACTAGTGTGGTTATGCAAAAGAAAACCCATTGTTAGAGGACTTTCTGTGGAAAGAAGGTGAGCCACAGCTGTGGATCACCAGGTGGCACAAAAGCAATGGTTTGATCAAGTTTGACTTTCTGGTTTTAGGAATGATGGTGTCCCAGACTTGCAGTCATATACAAAGAACTAGTAGAGATTTATGATGTCAGCTTCAATGATGTTTAAAAAAAAGCATATACCCAGAATTGAAAGACGAACTTTTTTCCTGGCAGATTGTGCCACACCCCAGAAAGTGCAGGGCTGTGCTGCACACCCCTCATGACGATAACTGCATTGACAGGACTTTCTGTGCTCCTTCCCATGGAAAGGACCAGCTTAAGATCTTAACCAGCATGTGTGCTCAGCGTCTTCCCTGCTGCAAAGCACCTGCTGGCAGCTACAGGCAGTGCCCAGTCCAGGTTGGTGGGAGCAGGTTCCTCATCAATGCCTTCTCTGCCAGGTGGCAGATTACCAGTAGCTTTGCAATGCCATGCCATCTTCATGTGGTGCTCAACACTGTCCTTTTACACGTGTCTTATCAGAAGATGAGGGAGAAGAAGAAGAGGAGACAGTGGATGGTGAAGGTTTGGATGAAATCCACACAGAGACATCGGAAGAGGAGGAAGGAGAGGAAGAGGTGGAGGAGGAAGGGACTGAGAGAGCATCACAGTCACCTCAGCAAGACCCTGAACCACAGAGTGAAGCAGGAGAGCCCCTCTCTGAACCCCCTCCAGCGCCATTCCCTGCTGCCCCAGCTGGTCAGGTAACTGCTTCGACTGCTCTGCTAGATGCACTGAATGTGCCTGGCAGAGCCAGAAAATGCTCCCCTGTACACTGTAGACACTGCATGTTAGGAGCAAGGCTAAGGAAGTCGATGCATTGGAGAGCAAAATTGTTTATTGCCCTTGTATGCATATATGCAGCTTTACCATGTCCTCTCAACCTGTCTATATATCGCTTGATAGGAAAAAAAACCTGCTGCTAGTTAAATTAAGATATGCATGGGATACATAAGTTATAAACAGAAGAGATTCCATTGGGAGTTAAGTGCATTACAATGGATGTTCCGCTTGCCGTGATTTAATTCAGACTAACTGTTGTAAATGAAATGGTTGTTAAAATATTTATACTAAGAGAATTTTATATTCCCTCTGGATTTACTGAGCTTTCCACCATCAATTTTTAGATCATACTTCCAAGCTGTTCTCTGTGAATAGTGTATGCTGTCTTCTGCTCTAGTCATCCTACGGATATGTCTAGGTGGATGCAGGAGTATCATACACCAAAGAGGAAAGGAAACTGCTGCTTACAACATAGCAGCATACAGGTTCAAGGTCTGAATACTTCAGGCCAGCACTTTTTCTTAGGGAATGTAATTAGAACGAGACCATAATTGCCACATATTCTGAAATATCTACTTTAGAAATATATTTCATGTGCTACTTAACTTGCCTTGCATACAATTAACTTAGCAAATTCTCCTCTTCTGCAATATACCCCATGGTGTTGCTGTGAAGATTATTGAGGAGGCCTGTGTGAAAACATGAAGGATCTTTAATTGTAGCAAGATCCCCACATAAAATAAGTGAAAACAAATGCTACAGATTAATCGAGTCTTTGATCTAAACACGAGTGAGTTTTCACCAGTTGTGTAAAGATGCTCTTAAATCAGGTTTTATTGATTTAACCAAAATCTGTCTTTTGAGGATTTGCACTGACTTTTTCCATAAGCAATTCTGCCCAGTAACATGAATTCTCTCACTGCTAAGGCTAAAATGAGAAAGGTCTGGCATTCTGCTCTAGTAATAGCAAAAAGTCACTAGGAAATGGTCAAGTGTGGAGTCAGACACAGCATGTGGGTGTTGTGGTGTGAGGGGTACCTGTATTTCATCTTTTGCTTTCTGGTGTAGGAAAGGCAAAGCAGAAATGTTGCGGTGATAGAGGTAGTGTGTGTGGGAACCCTAAGACCTTGATGCAGGTAGAGAGATGCAGTTCAGCTGGTAGCTCTTCCTGACAGAGCAACTTTCTTTGGCTTATAGCATTGGTGGCAAGGCTGGTGGGCAAATGTTTCTCTCCAGTGCTTTTTTCTGTCCCTTATTCTGACTGCTTGTATCAATAGACTCATTGGTAAATGTGTTGCCCTTAACATAAAACCCAATAAGCCATTTGAAGGTATCTACATCTGTCATTCGTGGCTGATTTGTGTTCATGAGGTTCTTATGCAGAATTTCTTACATTTGTAGAAATGACTTGATTGTTTATATGAATTAAGGAACCTCTTGCTCGCTCCTTTCTCAATCAGCACCCCTCTCCCTGTTAGTTCTACCATTCTGTTCTACTTCGGGGGTAATTAATTTTCTTTCCCTTATCTGTGTTATTCAGATGATAGTTGCTTTTGCTTCCCATTTTGATTGCAATTCTTTCAGACCATGTATGAGGACAAATCTATGCCTTGCAGTGATATATAACAAACGCAACATGCAGAAGAATGTGACTAAACCAGGAAGGTAACATGGTGCACTCTGCTTGTTCTTCTTTTTATCTGTCCTGATTAAGGATGTGGTTGTGACACCAAGTGGTTCTCAACAGACCCCAGAGTCTGACACTCAAGTTCCGGCCACAGCAGAAACCGTCGATCCCTTGTTTTACCCTAGCTGGTATAAATCTCAGTCACGGCAACCAAACAGTCCAAGCTCAACCCCGGTGAGTGGGTTGGGGAAAGTAGTGACTCCTGTTTCTCTGGAAACAAGTGCAAAGAAGGCAGAAGCCTCAACAGCAGCAACAATTGAGGACAGTGCACCAGGGAGTGGTAAGGAAAGTAATGCCACTGCAGCAACGTCCAAGGTCAGTGCTTCCAAAGTCACCCCAGAGGGCTGTGACACGTAGCAAGGCGGGAAAAGCAATTGTTAAGGAAAATGGGATTTCATTTTCCTCTGCATGCTAAAGAATAAGAATAATTTCAAAAATATGTGAGCAGCAAAAACTGTCATTTCAGCAAGTCGACTGGATTTACAGATGGTTTCACTATGTGATTGGCTGCTTGTGCTTAACTCCCAGTGCACCTCACTTGTGCAAGCTGTTATCCAAGTTGCTCATGCACGGTGGCTCAGCAGCCACTGGAGAAGCTGGCCATGTCTCTGCACATCAGATATTTGCATGTGTCAGTAGCAGAGAAATCCTGTGCATGAGATTATTCTCATCACCTGTTGAAAGCCTGTGCACATGCCATCCTAACACGGCTGGGTGAGCAGCTATGGCTTGGCTTTGCCTTCTGCAGCTCTGTGGCTGCACCTGGAGTGCATGGCTTCCCCATGTGAATGGAAAGCTATGCAAACACCCAGAGCCTTCTTGAGTGTTTGATAGCCTCTGAGTAAGCATTGTAATCTCCTGTGTACAGACCTGTGGCTCCAAGGATTCTTGAGACTTGATTAAAAGAGATCATGGAGATAATACATTGTAGTTCAGTGTTAGACTGCCAGCAGCATGATGGGATAAGAGAGACTGTTGTGTTGAGTTCAGGAGGGTGTTTTCCTTAAAATTACAATGTTGGAGTAGGTATAACTTGCATTCGAATATTCCTCTTTCTGCATACATACACAAATTCCACATGGGCCAAAGATACCAGAAACAGAGCTGAGGGAGTTATGCAATGATTTGCACACTGCACCAGCTCCTGTTCCAGTGCCTGGTCATCAGCCCATGAGCAGCACTTTCTAAATCAAATCATCACAATTTTACAGGCTCAGGCTGCATGTTTTAACAAAGCAATTCCCTGTATGTGTGCGATGAGAGGAGATTATGTGTGTGTGAGACAAAGCACAAGTGGGTAGTAGTTCATGCTGTTTCATTGGGAGTTGACTATATAGCATGCATAAGCAGCCCTACTGTGATAAACAATTATGTGCCAGGCAAAAAGGTAGGAGTTCACAGTTATACAATAAAAGGGGCACTTGTCTTCTAGCTAGAGGTTCCAGTCAGTGACACTTGAATTTAGCAGCAGATGGATTCTCACTGACTTTGCTGACTTTCTTAACAAAAGCAGTATTTGACGATCAAATTTCAGTAGCTATTTTTCAAGTCAGGGATTGATGTGAAAATATTTGAGCAGAATTTTAAAAAAAGCCACCAAATTGAAACTCATCAAATCTGCTATGACCTTGCCTTCCTAAGTATATTCCAAAAGAACTAGCAAAAGCAGGTAAATTCACAGTTAAGTTTATTGATTCTGTTTGTTTCTATCAGTTCCACTGATGACCAGGCAGTCAGACCTCAGAATGGGCAGGTAAAATCTGTACTAGGTTAATTTCCTAGGAGCTTGCTTGACTGTGGTCTGCTTCCCTCAGTCCTAATTTACAGCAAGAAAAGAAACAAAGCTCACATATGATGTGGGCAGCTCTCTGAAAAACAGCAGCAGTCTGGTACCCAGACCTCTTCATCGTTGGGTACCAAGGGTGGAAATAGGCACATAGGAAAGAAGTCAGTTCCCATTGGCATGTGAGCTTCAGGGCATTGGTCGGTTCCCATTGGCATGTTGATATTTTCCCAGACCACAGGTGACACTGGCATTTTGGGAGGAGGAGGATGCTGAGAAGAGCAGTGCGTGGTTCTGGTGATGTGGGGAGAAAGCAGGAGGGGAAACAGCTGAGAACAGGGTTACCCCTGGGCTGGAGACAGAGGAAGAGATAGGAAAGCTCAGGACGCAGAAACATGCAGAGTGTGCTGAAGAATAGAAAAATGAGAGTGACCAAGTAAGTAAGAGTGATGCCATGAGATGATATGGTCAAGTTTATGGATCTGAGCTGAGACGTGCCTATGTCAAAAAGAAATTGGCTGCTGTTGTGTGGCAGTGATAATTTTTTAAGTATGTGAACTTAATATTTTTCATGCATGTCATTTTACACAACCCACACTGACATTCCATATTCCTTTGTATTTTTTAAACCCCCAGCTGATGTTCTTCACAACACTGTTTTTACTCCCTCTATTTAAAGTATATCATGGAAAAGTGCTGTGAAAACAGAGCTTTTTCACTGAATGTAGTGATAATAACTAGTTCATGTCTTGACAACACTGGTGAAGCACTCTTCTTATTTTCTCACAGGAGTTAGCATTCTGCATAACACTTTTGGCATTTCTTATCATACTACATCATCTTTGGAATCTGATTCAATACATTTTAACTTTAATGGGTAGGAAATATTTCATTTTACCGTTAACTAACCATTCAAATAGTGTATCTGGTGATGTTCCTTTGCGGCTTTAAAGGATTTTTTCCCTTTCTTGCCATCCAAAACCACCATGCTAGTTCACAATACAAGCTGCATAAAACATTTCTACCTCTCACTTTCAAAATGCCACCCTTCAGCTTACTCCTGCATGGTTAAATAATGCATCTCCCTGGTTCAAAATGAAAAAAGAGGCATTTACTTCCTCATATATATGGGCTTATATTTCAGTTGCTGTTCATATGACCAGCAGGATGGAGAAATTGTTGGTTGACAGAAGTGAAAACACCAATCTTACTCAGTCCAACAATTAGGGGAGGAAGAGCTGGAGAGTAATGGCTGTTATCAGAGGGGTAAAGGTCAAGAGAAACAAATCCACTGAATAACCCTGATGCCAGGATTCCCACTGCAAGCAAATCACCAGTGTTCCCTCAGGGGATGGCTCAATCACTGTTTTCCAGGGGTCCCCATTGAGAGAGTGGAGAGTGTCCCCTCTTACCCCATCTCACACAGCACACACCATATCCTCTTCGGGTCCTTTTCCAACCAAAGGCTTTCAGAGCTCTCTCTCCCATATCCCCAGTGAGCCTGGAGTATCAATCATGGCCCTGAAATGCAGCCCCACGCATCTATGAGGATCCCACCTCATTCAGACAGCAGTTGGGGTTTTTTTGCTTAGGTCATATGAAGAGCTGAAATATGTATCTACAAGATCAAGCACACAAAGAATTTCACTACCAAGTGAAATTGTCCCAAATTACAACCACTGTAATTTAAACTGTAACTATTCCATAACATATCTTCTTGAGTAACTCCTTTATTTGGTAGACACTGCCCATGATTTTCTTCTTCCAACTCTAAATTCATACCCCTCTTACATAAGAAATATGTATGCATTTAATTTCCAAAGTGGTATGAATGATCTGCAGAGAAACCTGTGTTACCACTGGGATATGTAATCGCATTTACTCTTTTTTTTAAACCTCTGACACAGAACAAATATAGCTACCTTTGAATATTTGCTCTAATGAGAGACAAATTCAATTTTGATCTATTTTTCAACACAAAAATGCTTTGTTTTCCCTGCTCACTTTCTGCACTGCACAGTACATTACATGGTGCCTCTATGAAAACTGATAAATTTTTATTCAGCTTTTATGTGCAGCATTTCCAGCACTATGATTGAAGAATTTTTCTGCGTTAAAAAAAAAAAAAAGATGGGGTGGGGGGAAGTGGAGAAGCTATCACCTACTCTTTTGCATAAGTTATGCAAAAGGATGCACAGCCTGGTAGTAATTTAAATTTTAAAAAGTATTGGACACTGTGAATATCAATTAAACTTGTGGATCATGGTTTAATTTGCATTTATTTGTGTTTGGTTTTGAAAAATTGTTGTATTATTACAGGAGAACATAGAGCTTCTTTGTACTCCTGGGCAATCAGGCATGCGAATAGCATCATGCAGTTTTCTCCCTCTCTTTCTTTTTTTTTTTTTTTAATTCAAAATACCTTTTGAAATTAAAAATAGACAAATGCAGAAAGCTCTCATTTCTACCATTTGGGACCTCTTCTTATGTGGTTTCCAGTGACATCTTTATGATTTATTTAATAAAGTAATAGAAGGAGGTGAAGGAAAAAGGCATTTTGGTCTGAGATTCTATTTGCATAAAAATTGATTTCTTCTCCATGTATAGTGAGGTGGCTGTTCAGACAGTTTGTGGGTCTTTATCTTTCATGTGAGAGATCAGGTCACTGCCCTTGTTTCTTTGTGTGATAAGCCCCTGAAAGTCAAATAACAAAATTACTTTGAATAGCTGAGATAATAATTTATAATAATATTATAAATCTGCAAGGCTGTCATCACAAGAGCAGTATATTATTTATTTTCAGGCTATTGTAATAGAATGTACCGATAGGGATTTGCTTGGTTTTCAGCAGCAAAAATAGATCAGTTCCCCTGTAAATTACCAACATTCACTTTATTTAAGGGTCATTTCACTCAAAAAAAATTTATTGATGCATCCATAAATTTCCTCCAGGGTACAGGAGCGTATATCAGCAGGGATAAGGCAACAGGAGTTGCAGCTCACAGGTGGACAGATTGCTTGATGTAAGAAGGGAAAGAAGGAGATAGTTCAGCATGAATTAAATAGGTAACTCCACACTAGAGAGCTGCATCCTGCCTGAGGGAATGGCCAAGTCAGAAGCAGAGTCACCACAGGCTGCTTCTGCCTCTGACAGAGAATGAGAGACATCTCCAGTAAGAAAGAGTTCACCAATTTCTGCTGGTTCACACTTGGCACCTCTTCAATCTGCCTGCTGAGCATGAGGTGACATTGCTGCTATCCCTGTTGCCTCGGCCGAGTGTCTGAAGTTGAGGGGTTCTGAGCCTCTGCAGATGACAACTCGGAGCAAATGAATCAAACACAAGGAGCAGGAATAACATCAATGAACTGCCCTGGCACCAAGGGGAGTAATGTCCGTATTAGTGGAGGGTGAAAAAGACATTATCAAGCAGCCCTTTCCAATGAATGGGAGAACAGGTCTTGGAGTCCCCTAGCTTACCCTTATCATGTTTTGTAGGCGATATCTCTCATGTAGTAACACAATATAAATTTGCAAGAGTTTACGAGAGACTTGCATTTACCTGAGTCTGTGGTCACCCAGTTTATTTCATCTAAGCTGAAGTACTGGACCCTGTATGCTACTGCTCGAATTCCCTGTAATAACAGTGGTTTCATGTAGCTCCAAAGGACTCCAGCACATACACTTAGTTTTAAAAGAAATGCAAGTTAATCATCCGCAAACAGTAGTCAGATCAAATTTCCCTTTGCAGCCAGTAAGTACAGTGCTTTAATTCCATGAGGATATAAAATATAATCAGGACTGAATTGTTTGGGAAGAGAAATATTAATGGAGTGGCCTATGTTAATCTTGTTTCATTAGTTTTAAAATTTTCTATTACTTGCTCGCAACCTTATGCCATCTCCCAGAATTACCATAAGGACAGTCCTCTCTGTATTCATGTACTGTAGTTCTCTTTGCCCTGCTGCTGAATACTTCAATTTCAGCTGGTGATCCTTCATTTCTTTTTCCATGAGACAGCTTTAAATCACATGTCAGAGAGGTCAGTATTTAGCTAAGTTTTAGCCGACTGGTTGTCACTTCAATATGCAGACAGCACGGCCGAAATAAGATAATTTAAAACCAAAATAAGGGTAAGATATCATGCTGTGCTCTTTGCCTACACACCTGTGCTTTTCTAGCACAATATAAAAAGTACAGTCCCACGTTTTACCACAGTGATGCTCTGGAATGATTGCATGAGCAGGGTAGCAGTACAGAAATAATAATTTCCTTTATTTTCACCAAATCAAAAGCTCAGTCTTTCTAATCTCCTCAGGTCACCTCCTAGGTCTCCACTTCAAGCCAGCTGCTTGAGAGATTTATAATAGAGATTTATTCCTCAAAGGAAAGCAGTCTTGCAAGGCTGGATCTTTCAGGAAGGATGCTGAGGAAGGGTCTCCCTTTCCTCTGGCCCATCAAACACAGCCTTCCCACAGTTTCACCCAGAGCAGGACAAGAAGACTGTTAGCATCAGCAGCAGACACAGCCCAGGCAGCTCTCTCTCAGGACACCAGCTGCTGCTCCGAAAGCTCTCTGCTCCCTGCAACAATTGTGTTTAGTGCTAATGAAGGATCTGAGAATGCAGAGAGCAAAAGTCAATTTGATCTTTGCTGTCGAGGTCTTGATATACTTGGGCCTTACCTCTTCTTAGGTAGAAAATTTCGTGGGTTTATTTCTGTGCTATTAAAAAACTGCAAGATTTGACTGAAATGAAATTGGGTCATCTATCCTCTGTGAAGCTGAGCCTTCTGTAGGGGACCCACGTATAAGCTGGTATACAAACCCAAATTAAACTTCATTTGGAGCATCTTCCTAAACATCTCTTAACATTTACTTGTTAAAAAAGAAGCTTTCACACTGCAGATGAAGTACAGAGCAAACACTAGATGCAAGGAACTCAGCTAACAGTCAAAAATTTCTGCCTTTTACTTCCCCGTAGTTTGACTTAAGTGGGTTGGGCCTTGGTGGTAGTGGCCAGGTCTGTGGTCACTCAGGCTGACGTTCAGTTAGTGGCAAATTCTGTCTGTAAATTTCCATTTCTTACCTTGACTTTGTGCTTCAGTGAAACTTTTTTCCCCTTCAGTTTGGCAATACATGTCAAGAAAATCAGGAAAGTCTTGATTGTTCCTCTTTTAACATCTCCCTCTCCCTTACTTCTGAGAATTATTTGAGTGATTCAGAGGCAGAAGTGATGAGTCGTGAGGGCAAAGCATTAAGACCAGCTTTCAGACAACAGTTGCTCATAATTAATATGAGTGGCAAATATTTTACTTGAAGTTTTACCTCAATTAGTCTGCTCTGTGATTTGTCTGGTGAGTCACAGATACCATCTGATTTATGTATATTTCAATTTTTTTCATCCATTTCTAGCGAAAGGATTTCCACAATGACAGTTTGGGCAAAAATAATTTCTTTAATTAATACAAAGCCAGGCTCACTCAGACATTGTCTTTCTGTGACTAGCTCATTTAAATACTGAATTCTACCTCCACACAACCTCCTTCTCCAAGGATCACTTGTTTCTGCTCATTGTTAAGGCTTTTGAAAAGGACAATAGAATGTAAGCAAAAAATATTTCCTAATCACGGATGAACTGTTGCTGGTTTACATCACATTATGGTAGATGTATGTCACAACAACATAAACCATCTGTTTGTGGAATATTTGGTAAGTTATCCACTGCTTTCAGACAATTTAGGCTTTCAGTGCATCCATACAGTCACCTACGCAAAGCAGTGCTTGCAGTAACCACTGGAGATGGATCAATATTTAAATGCCAGCCTATCTGATTGAAAATCCCAGTGGTGGTAATTAGTAAACTGGGCCTGAGTCTCTATGCTTGGATAGAGGATCATGCCACTTCCAGGCTTTCCAAATATGTGAGCAGTCAAAGGGCTGGACTGGAGCACCCTACAGGATGCAGTGTCCACCTGTCTGGCATTTGAAATGGAGATAAAGATTGGGAGGGTCCATATGTAGCCAAAGTTAAACAGAAGAGAGGGAAAGGGACATATCAAACCATGATGATTCGGTCTTGTAGTATCTCTTTTCAGGTGATATATATTCTTGGCATCTTTACAATAATCGTGAGGTCATTAAGTAAGAGACCAATGACTAACTAACAAAAGCTTTTATCCCTGGCTACCAGTCAATAGGTGCCGTGATGTTCAAACAATGCTACAGATGTCCGACACAGATGTCACACCTTTAACTGAGCAGAGAATGAATTTCTCATTGCTCTTTTCAATTACGAGAGCACCCTATAAAATCTGCCTGAGTCTATCTCAACCACTGAAGGTGGTGATCGAAATACAGATCAGTCACTCAGAACCCTCCTGCACACAGAAGTGGCTTTCATTCATGATGAAACACTTGCTGTATGACTTGCCCTATTACCAAATGCCTTACTGAGGAAAGGTAATTTCCCCCATCAGCACTGGTGAGACTCTTCAACATCTGGCACTGGATTTATTTTTCAAAACGTATTCATCTTTATGCACAACTTTAAAGTTTAATTTCATAAAATAAGTTAATTTCTATTTTAAAAAATTGAAATTGTGCCTGCCCAAATGAAGGTCAATTCCAAGTCTGTCTCTGGTGACAGTGACTGCAATCTGTGTTCTATACCCTCTAATAACCTGGTCAATGACTGTCATTGAACCTGAAGCTCTGAGAGCAGCATTTATCACAGCTTCCTTGGACTGCACCTGGGAACAGTGTGAGATGGACAGAGGAAAACTTGATTTAATATCTTGCTCATCTTTTGGCTGAGTGCTGTGTAAGCATGCCAGCATTGCTAATGGGCAAGCAGAGATTATAATGTGGGATGTGATGTGACAGATATCTATCTGGGAATTCAAAGTGCTACTCACTGAGAAATATATTGTTGGAGTAGAGTCATATCTTGGCTAACAGCTTCAGCTGCTGTGGTTGTAGTAAGAAGAAGATTCAGGCAAGTGAAGACATGGGAAAATGAACACACAAAGGAAGAGTGGTAGTAGCAACAACTAGCTGTTGAGGGAAAAAAATGTTTTAACTGTGCCCAAGACTTCTTTTTTTGGTTATGTGGCGGCTTTAAGAAATGGAAACAGGGTGCTTTAACTGACATTCCAGATTTTCTTTCTGCATTTCCACTGGTGTGGTTTTGTCTCTCAGGGAAGGTGTGCTGTGACCTCAGATATATAAAGTGATCCCTCGCTACTTTGTCGTTTATTATTCACGGCGTCGATACATTGCGATTTTTTTCCCCCTTGGCTTTACCAGCTTGTCCTAGGTTAGAACAACACCTTCTACAGAAGATAGGAACCTTCCTGGAGTAGAAAGGGAAAAAAATCTCCTTTTCTACTTTACTGTACCTTTCGAATCAAAGAGGTCAAAAAAGATCAAACAGTAACATAACAGTAACAAGGAGAAAAGAAAAACAAAACAAGCCAAAAAGAACACTCCACCCCCACCCCTGCACAGCTGTCAGGGGCCAAATGGCCCATCAAGAGCCATTAGCTCTCCAGCCAAAAGACAAAGGAGGCTGGTTCTGGAAAAATTATATCTAACACCTACAGTCTGGTTATGGAAAAATTATATCTAACCCATGACACGACTTTACCAGCTTTACCCTATTTAGTGCTACTTCGCGGATTCTGCTTATTGCGGCATCTTTATGGAACCGATTCCCGCGATATTTGAGGAATTACTGTATCACCTCCACCCCCTGCATATTTACAACAGCTCAAGTCAGTCACTCATGATGCAAGGAGCGCTCCAACCTCCAAGCATGGGATGCTGTGTCTACACACCTCAAATTTATGCTGGCTCTGTTATCTGATCCCGTGAATGGAGCTCTGGGGTGAGTCACAGTCCAATCTGGCACTCTCTGTCAATCATGGGATTTACAAAAGTGCCATTTGCAGAGGAAGAAAAAGCTTTGATTTACAGCAGCTCTTATTTTTCAAAGGAAAGACTATCTGACAGAGACAGACAGGATGTTAAACCATTACTAGGTTTGCTACTTCTCCCTGAAAGCTAATAGCAAAGTTTCTGTGACATGGATTAGATGTTACTGCCATCGAGAAGTTCTTGGGAGGTTTTAAGTTCACATTTAGCTTGTTGATCTGAAGTCATATCTACTTGTCTGATAAAGCATCAGTAGGAGAAAGAGGGGAGAACTGGTAGCCATGAACAGCTTTCTGCCACAGGTGGCCAGCATGCACCACTTACTCCTACAGCCTCTCAATATGATCCTTTGCTAGATATTTCTCTAGCAGGGCTGGAAGAGAGCAGAAATGACAGAAGACTGATTGATCAGGAGCTCCTCAAAAACTTCGCTCTGACGGGAATGAGGAATGATTTGGATAGATGCAGGACATTGTTCTAACCATGTAGCCGTAATATGCATGTGGATTTAAGACTATTCTCTTGGGTTTTTCTTCATTTTCCTGTACAGTGACAGGACTAGGTTTTATACAAACCTGTAGTTAATGACTCTCAACAAAGAGTTGGACCAATGAGGTGCAGTAATAGGTGAAGTATTACATAAGTATGTTATTTCTGCCTTTTTTATTTGAGACAAGTGACACGAATAAAGGAACTGTATTTCCTTTGTCCCAGGTAATGGTTAGAAGAAAGCTGCTATCCCACACCATTCTCTAAAACTGCTTCCACTACAGGTTCACATCTCTGGACCTCCATGTCCCATGAGAAATGTGTGGATTCAAAGAAGCTAGCCAGACTGTTTTCCTCTGAAATATATTTGGTCTCTTTAAGGTCATTATGTAAGAGACTCTGCACTTATCCACATGATGTTAATTGTAATTAATCAAAAACTATTGAAGAAAGGTATTTCCTCCCAATGGACTTTTAAAATTCATTACTGACCCATCACGAAAGTGATATCTCTAATTCTGTGACAGATGGATCTTCTCTGTGCATATTACTTTGTCTGCTATCTTATATATTCCTGTGGCACCTAATTGTAGCAATTATTTTAGAGAATACTTTGTTGGTTCCCACTAATAAAAAAGAAAATATCGCTGCAAAATAAGCAGCCTCTTAGCTTTGAAACAATATTGTTGTGATTTACGTGACAGCTGCCAGGTGCTATGCTGAAGAAGCTAGACAGCATAAAAATATGAAAACAAAATGCTTGAACTAAAGTTTAAACTATTTAAAAATAACCTGTTGTGCTCCCTTTGTTTCCGCTGCCTGGAAGTGTTGAGCGCCAGAAGTGTAACACTTGACATTTGAGGCAGACAAACATAGCCTACAGATTCTGTGATTGCTTTGCAACCAGCTCGCACTTTTTAATCATGCCTGTTCTTGGCAGCACTGGGGGTTGTTTTTAAACAAGCCAGCTAAAAACGGGAATTAAATTTAATTTCTTGCTCGTTTTCTGAGGCTACAGAAACCCTAGAAACCTGTAGTTTCACTGCTTCTCTCTCGAAGACCCACACTTTTGAGCAAATTCACACCCTTGCTCTCCTGCAGGATCAAGAAGAGGCAGCGAGGGCACTGGGTAGTTCATGTGCCTCTAAGGGTGTAGATCCATTTTTTACTCTGGCAGCAAAGGTGATTTAGTGGTTTCTTGCCAAATGGCCCTGCTTCTTATTGCTGCCCAGATGCCACCACTCGCAGGGCAATTGTGCTGAGGCAGCTGTTTGTTGAGCTGTGCTGGAATCAAATCATTCAAATGGCCCAGGTTTAAAAATATCTCACTTCACCTCAAAAAAACCAGCAAAAAATTTGATGTCATTCCGGTGACATTCCCATACTTAGCACAACCCTGCAAAGAGCTGCAACAATGCAAATGGGCAGTGAACCATGGAACCAAAGCAGGAAGAGGTGGATGGGGACCCAAGAGGCAGAACCAGCTTTGGTTACCATTGTTGCCCCAGAAAACATTCATATAGGTTGTGATCAACCATCTCATCCATCTGCATTAAAGTAAATTATGAAGACCTTTCACCTTTCCTCCTCACTTCTTCAATTTAAGAGTTAGTGGTCTTGTAAAAATAATAGTGTAGCCAGCATTCTCAACTCCTATCAGGAAGTTTTCTGATATCCTGAAATACCTGGCTGGAATTTTTCTTGTATAACTTAGAAGACAGACCTAGTCTAACCTGATCACAGAGTGTTTCTAGAGTCACAAGAAAGAAACAGGTACCTCCAGAGGGCAATCCACTTCTTTGAGGATGGGACAAATCACTCTCTGGTTGCGCTTTTCTCTCATCACTCCCGCTGAAGGGGATTAATACAGTTTGCTTGAATGGATATCTCATTTCTGGGTGACTCAAGGTTAGCAGTACGGATCCCAGTCTTTGTACCTAAAGGCTACGGATATTAGTCGTGGTAAAGCAGAAAACAATGTGTAGACTTCATTGTATCTCAAATATCTAGAAGGCCTAGACTGCATATTTTCCCCCAGCTTAAACAGGATAACTGCTGGGACCCAATGAAAATGTTATGACAAAACCATCCCACTCACCTCTTTCCTCTGCTCCACACCCTTTTACAAGAACCTTATATGAATTTAAGTAGAGGCCTGCTTAAAGAAGCAAATACTGAAAGATGCTGAATACCTGCAACTTTGAAACGACTCATCGAGCTCAACCCTGAGATCCTTATATTGTTTATTCATGCAAATTCTGGTGTGCCAGATGCTGAGGAGTGCTGAATGTCTGCTTAGTTAGAGTTGTGGTTGCTCAGCACCTCCAAAGAATTGGCATGTCAACTCCAGCTGGGACTTTACTTATGGGAAAAACAAAACCAACCCTCAGTCATGTGTGGTGTACTTCCCACTTCATGAGCTGGCCTGGTGAAAATTCTTGGTGTTTATTGAAAGCATCATCTAATGTCACTCAACACCACAGGGGAAAATATAAATCAAAGTGTAAGTATTCAGCATTCTCTCAGCATTGGCCTAATGTGATTAATGCAATCCAAGGTAAACACTTTAGTTATTCCTTATTGCTGTTAGGGACCCAAATCAAGGGTTGGGACTTGTTATTCTAGGTTATGTGAAAAACAAGCCCTACCCATGAGATCTCCAAGGCTAAGACAAAGCTCAGGTAGAAGCTAGACAACAGTTACCTAATAGCAATGGACAGACACAATGAAGTGTTGAATCTGAACTGTCTTAAAGGCAAGGGCTATGCCATGCTCAGCACAAAGCCTTCTCCTCTCAGCGGAGTAGGGTTGCAGTAACAGGGAGAGCAAGGTAGTCTGGGATGAGACTGCAAGGACTAATTGCATATTGGAATGGGCTGCCCAGGGAGGTGGTGGAGTCGCCATCCCTGGAAGTGTTTAAGAGAAGACTGGACGAGGAGCTTAGTGACATGGTCTAGCTGGGGGGTGTAGGGCTGGATGACCCTGGACCCCTTCCGGCTCGGAGTGGCCCGCTAGACTGTGAGGGATCTAGGTGGTGTTACGCCCTGGGATGTGCTCTCGGACTCTGTATGGGTGTTAGGTGGTGAGTTGGACTGGATGATCCTTGTGGGTCCCTTCCAACTCATAATGTTCTGTGATTCTGTGATTCTGTGACCTACAGAGCAGTCAGCCTGAATCCCAGTTACACTGAGTAGACTGGCTTCTGCATTCTGCCTTTAAGACTCACATCCTGATTTAAAAAATATATATATATATATATATAGTTTTCTGTAAAATCTGCAGCTGAAATCTTTGTCTCGGACAATCCCAGCACATTATACAACTCTGAGTTGTGTGAGCTGTTACTGGAAGGTGGAAACAGACTTAATAACATGGGCACAGATGTTGCTGGCACCTATTGATGGTTTCTTGTCTCACCTGAAGAGAGAATACCTCATTCACTGTATGACTCGGAGTACAAACTCTGAAGTGTCACAGGTGTGAAAACAAGTCTAAAACATGAGAATTGTCCGTATTGTCAGTTTTGTGCTTGCTTCAGTACTGGCTGGGTGTGATGGAAAATGATTGCTCTTGGAAAGGCACATCGAGGTATTGCAGACCAGCAGCCTGCTGAGCCCAGCGAGCTGCAGGGAGCAAATGCTTCATCTAGCCAAACCCAGTGGGAACGTGTTGGAGCTCCAGCATTGTTTTGCTGACACAGGAAGATGTCATCACAGCAAAATATGAAGGAGTTAACACATTATGAAATATGGTTTTGGCAGTGATGCAGACAAAGATTGTTTTGTTTGAAATGCAGTACCAGCAGTGTTGTTTAACAAGGTAATGCAGTCACCTTGCCAGTCTAAGTCATTACATTGTGCTTTTGTTATTCTAACATTTAATGAAACAAGCTGTGTCATTTTAAACCCATGGATAGTACTTTGCTTCAAAGTTAATATTGATTTAATGTAAATTTCTGAATATTGGCTGGTTAGAACAGCAAGTGGAAGTGCTAAAGGAAGACTGTCTTGCACAGGAAGAGAAATTATAAAGTACCAGTGTGGGTTAAAGTTTAAAAAAAAAAAAAAGGTGCAGAAATTTTGTTGTAAACTTCTTGCCAGTCCTACTCCTTTATAGGGTGAGAAGGGAGGAAGGCTGTTCCATGCCTGCTTACACACACTGCTGAGGCTAGGTGCACAAAATTGCACAACCAGTTTCAAAATGACTCTTGACTAGTCCAGGCACTCTGACTGCCTTTCCAAAAATAAAAGCAAAATTTTCAGTATTACAGGAGACTAATAAACCACCTACACTCCTACATCTACCAAGATCAAGGGTGCACTGAATCCCTTATATGTAACTCAGAAAGTATTCACTGCTGATACCTGGCTTTTGTAATCAGGTTGAAAGATTTGCAATCAGCACTTTCCAGGGCTGAGAGGCAGATCTTCTGTTGTCAGGACTCAATTAACTAACTGCCTTCCAGTTGACGATCTGGCCCCTTGGGCCCAATTCTTTACCGTGCTTTTGTATAAGAATGGGAGACAACCCTTCTCACCAGCACCGCTGAAAATGGACTTTTCCATTCACGTAGGCAGCTGTTTCTCCCACGTTTTTCACCATGCTTGTGATCTCATTAATTATATAGAAAAGTTTGCAAGCAAAAAACTATATTCTTCTGCAAGGTCCTTGTCCAGAAATATCCTTTCTGAGCCTTGTATGTTGTAGTGAGTATTCATGAGGACCTTGTTTTAAAAATACGAATATAAGTCAAAGATTAGTCCACATTTGGGGTGTGTTGGGCTGGATGGTCCTGTGGGTCACTTCTGGCTCGGAGTGGCCTGTGAGGGATCTAGGTTTATGTTCACCACTCTGGGGTGTGCGTTCGGTCTGTGTACGGGAGTTAGATGGTGAGTTGGACTAGATGATCCTTGTGGGTCCCTTCCAACTCATAATATTCTGTGATTCTGTAATTTCAAATATTAAAGCAGTTTCTCAGATAATATTTCATCAAAATAAATTACTATTCCAGCTTAGGGCAACCAAGGATCTGTGTCTAAAAATGGCACTGTGAATTTTAATTAGATATGAATAAAGAAATTGGGAGCTACTTTTTTCATACTTTCATGCTGTCTTATTTGTTGGTGTCATGACAGTTAAACAAAGAGGTAGCAACCGGAATGAAGCCCAGTAGACAATTTATACTTAACATACTGTTAGTTCTCACTTTTTCTTGTGGCACACTTTAACAGAAAGTATTTACAAAAATGTTTTGGGAAGTCATCCATTCTGTGCTTCAGTTCCTCACAAGCATCCCTGCTTCAATGTTTTTTTCTGGGTATGTCCGTTAGCATCACTATTTTGGTAACTTTCCGTTTTAGGAAAAATTTATAAATGATGGAGACATTAAAGTTCAGCAGATACTACTTTGTCATTTTCCTTCTATTGAATAGTATGCTGACATCAAGGAGTTTACTTGAGATCATGATGAAGTTCCCAAAGTCAGGTGAAACCCGGCGCAAAGAAGTCTGGCAGTACGGCTGTTTTAATTCTAAGGATGTGCAATAATATAGAGCAAAAAAAAAATCCTGTATATCGCAAGTTATATTGTGGGTTTAAAGATGAAACCGTAAGACATTCCTTAGCTAACAAATTGCCCGGTTTAATATATTTTATCGTTAATAGGATTTCTGATACCATTACAAAGCAGACTTCCAAAGGGATCTGAAAACACTGGACCTAGTAAAATATTTCTGCCTACTACACTGCTCTGTTAAATATTCAGCTAATTTTAGAAATTCCTTTCACCAGCAGCTACAGCATATCATGTCCACATTCCTTTATGTACTCTAAGAGCAAGATACCTATGCAAACAAAAGCAAGCTATAAATAGAAGCTTATATCACTATTATTTCTTTCTTTTCCTTAGCCTGAGTGAAATTGAAGTGAAATAAATATTAAAATGCTTCAAAGAATAATAAAAAAAAAGAAAACACATTCAAGGCAGATTTCATAACAGCAGAACAAGTATCATTTTGAGTGGCAATGCACTGGCAACAACATTTGGCTTTGGTTCACATCAATCTGCAGGCCCAGCTACACAAGCCAAGCTGGCTCAGAGTCACTTCTCAACAGGCATTTTATCACCTTCAGTGCATTAATATTCCAGAGGTCCAAATCAGGACTAAGCCCTTTGAGCGGATGCAACACACTCACCTCACGCAATCCTTCCTCTGCCATTGGCCATGGCAAAACTCTCTTGACTTCTCCAGCATTAGAAGTCTGGCTGGCCTCCCACTTCATGCTCCCTGCATTTTCCCCTCTTTCCCACTTCATTCTCTTTCCTGCATGTTGTGAAATCTTAAGGATTTTAGTGCAATTCATATTTTCCTCTTCCATTTGTCAATCTTCCCTTCCTTTGCAGATTGGTTCTGAACCACACCCTCAAGGACGAGTGGAGGAAGCTCCCGTGAGCAGTGAGAGGGGTGATGAGCCAGCTCGTCATGTCTTCTCCTTCTCCTGGTTGAACTCACTGAATGAATGATGACTCACTCTGGCTGGCTTCTGGTGTGCTTCTCCTTGGAGGGACTGTGAGCGCAGGCAGCCTGGCTGCAGACAGCAAAGAAACTGGCCTGGAAAGGGACATCCCAACAGGTTTAATTCCCAGGAACTCAGCTGGCCTCCACATCATACCTTTGAGATTACAGACCTGAGAGGGATGGGAGCATGGGGACAAAATTACTGCACTGTATTGTAGTCAGAGTGTTTTCCAAGAATTTCTTGCTTGCACGGGGAAAGTAGCATGACTACAGATGTAGGCTAAGCACTGTTAGTGTTTTGCTACTCGCTTTTTGACACACCCCCTTATAGGTGTAAGTGCTTCACTAATGTTTTTAGCTAAAACGCTGGTATGATTTTCACTAGTAGCATCCTTTGCCAAAACAGTGTTTCTCCTCTGTTTCCTCCTGTGTCTCCACTTGTCAGTGCTGGTGACTTCAGTGACACTATCCATCCTTGGCAGCCCCAAGTCAGCGTTGTGTCTGACAGTACTGGTGCCTCCCAGGCTGCGGAGGCTGAACACAGGAGGGAAGAAGGCAGCTGCCATTTCAGCCTTTGCACTTGCTCTTCCTGCTAAGCCACAACAGATGACACTCACAAAAACACTTCATTTGCAAGGCAGATTCCCAGTGGCAGGAACGAGGAAGATGCACACAGCAAAAGCACTGCCCAAGACCCCACACGTGGGTGCAGAACACAGCTCTGAGTATGTGGGACAGACATCGCAGTGCTGCCCAGTTTGTCCAGCCGCAACCTGTGTCTGTGTCTTCGTCTTCTCAGTCACGGATGTGTGTAGCAAAGGGAGCGTGTTCTTACATGAAACCAGAATGCGGTGAGGTGGTCACAGGTTTAACTTGAAGGCCCTGTGGTGCACCGTAGAAAAGGCAGATGCTGACTGTCCTGTTCCATGTGCATTGCAGATGTTGATTTGTCTAATGAAATCAAATTTGTGTCTTAAAAGAAGGTCTACAAGTTGTACTTAAAAGTGACATTCTGCAATTTTGTCACTGGGAGCAGGGTGTCAGCCGTCAGTGGTGTGTGAGAAAGATTGGCAGGCTGCCAGGAGTGCTCGGTGCCACAGGGGACCAGGTGTCAAGCCCTGCACTAGGGTTACGTGCGAATCCTTCCCCAGGCCAGGCCTTCAATGCACTGTTTTGGCAGGAGACCGTGTGGGGCCATGGAGCTGCACTGTGCCCCAGCAGGACTGGTGAGCTGACAGTGCAGGCTGATTAACAGGGTGTGTGGGGACAGCCGCTGCTGACCTGAGTGATATCAACCCTCATTTGTATCTGTTTTCCCTGGAGTGAAATGCTCCTGCGAGAGTCTGTGTAGAGCTGCCCGGGCGAGCTCCACGCAAAGCTTCGGAACTCTTACAGCCCAGAGCGAGCGTCCCCCAGCACCGGCACCGCAACTTTTCCGGCTGCTGGAGCAGCTTTTCCCTAGAATTTGGGTCGGGATGAGGGATTTCCTATTTTCTCCCAGTCGTCCTGTAGAGTTCCCCCAGCTCCTCCCGAGAAGTTTCTCCACAGGCACTGCCGCCTCCTCAGAGCCCCCGGCAGGGAGCCCGCTTGGGCACGGCCGCCGGGACGGAGGAAGCCCAGGCGGGGAGGAACCTGTCCTTCTGGGCTGCGGGGAGGATGCGCAGAGCCAGAATGAAAAGGCGAAAGAGATGGGGGAGAGCCTCACTGCTTTCCCACCGCTGCGTTACGGCGGGTGCAGTCTGCCCGGCTCCGGCCACAGCGGCAGGAGCCAGGGAGCCCCTTCGGGGCATCATCCTGACGTGGATTCGGCAGCGCTGGGATGACTCGCCCTCGACACCCTATTCCTGGGAGTAGCCTGTGCAGCCCCGTCGGGAGGCGCCTCTGGGAGAGCCCGAGGGGACGGGGGCTTCCCGCGACGGGGAGGGGAAAAACACCCCTGGAGGGGACATGGGGCTCCCCGCGGCACTGCATGTGGGCGGACGTGGGTGGACCCCATCCCGTCCCGGCAGGCGCTGAGGGAGGCGGAGCAGCCCTCAGGCGGCTAGGCAAGAAAGTCTATCAAGTCATCGTTACTTTGCAGCTTTTATTAAAAATATAAATATTAAACATTCTCTTACACAACCAAATCGACCGAGCGCTGAAAAGATGTTTTATTGTGAAAATGTTTACAGGAAAAAAAAAAAAAGTGAATTGAAAGTAGCTTACAGAGATTCCCCCTCCCACCTCCCTGCCCCTAGCAGAAAAGTTTTCTGTCTTCTTGGCACCATTTCTTCCAATGCTCACACATCCCTACGCAGCGATGGCACTAGAATGACTGGGAAATGGAGAAATAAATAAAGGTAGGGGAGGTTACGAACGACACTCGTGTTTCTGCACTTGGTACACAGTTGTGCATGCTAGTCAAGGGACAGAGGCTGTTCGGAGTACACCCTTCTAGGTTTAAAGCTATATAAAAATAAAGAGATGACATCAGAGCAGCACTATGGTACATCGGACGGTGTAATTATTCTTGTGCTAACTGCGGAATCTCTTTGGCAAGGCGGGGAGGGGTCGTTTCACTTCCCGATTATCTCCATCAGTTTCCTGTTGCTGTGAGCTTGCTGCGCTAACTGCTCGGCTCGGGCCATCTCCAAGACTTCTCGCAGGAGGTGGAAAGTCAGATCCAGGGAAATAGGGGGCTCCTCGGATCGCTTCTCCCTCTCCACGGCCTCACCCTCGGCTTCGCCGTCCTCGAGGCTCCCCGGCGAGCGTTCGGGCAGCTGCTGCAGCTGTTGCACCGCCGCCCGAAAAAAGTTGCTGGTGGAGGCTTCGGGCTGTAGGTGGCTGGTGCTGCTGGAGGAGGCGGAGAAAGAGCCAACGGGTCTCTTGTGGAGATTGCCCAGGCGCAGGAAATACTCTTCTCCCATGCGGAGCAGGATGGGCAGAGTTTGGTGCTGCTGCTGCTGCTGCTGTTGCTGGAAGAAATCTGGCTGGTTCAGAGCCCCGGGGGCGGCTGCCGGGCTCTTGCTGAGAGCTCTGCACTCCTGGCAGGGCAGGAGAGCGACCAGCAGGATTCCCGTGGAGACCAGCAGCGGGATCTTCATGGTCAGGGCTCAAACCTGCGGGGGCAGACGGGGAACGGGAGTTGCGTTACACCGGCGAGCGGCGGCAGCGGGGAGGGCAGTGCGGGGCCGGGGAGGGGGCGCCCCTGCCGCCGCTGTCCCGGTGCTNCCCGTCGAGGCAGCCGCCCCCAGCGGAACACCCACCCGGGGCGGCTCCGCGCTGGGCTCCCGGGGGCCAGGCTGGGCTGAGCCCCTGCGAAGACTCCGTGCGTGTGCGCGGATTCGCGCCTCTTCACGTACTCCGGGCGAGGGGGAGCGTGGGGTGCCTGTCGCGGGGTGGCTTTCCCCAAGAGCTCTGGAGTGCGAGCGCCCGCTCTCCCGCATCTCCCTGACCGGCCGGGGCAGCTCCCCACGTCCCCCGGGCCGCCGCGCTCAGCCCCGCTCAGCGCAGGGCAGCGCATCCCGCACATACCTGGGGCGGCGGCGGCAGGGGAAGGCGGCGGGACTCGGTGGTGCCCGGAGTCCCTTCCTCTCGCTTTCCCTCGGAGCCGGCTCCTGGCGAACTTGGGATCAGATTTGGTCCTAATCAGAGCCGGGGCGCGGGATTTTTATAGCTTAGACCCTCTCCTGGAATCACGCAGAACTTGCCTAATAAGCTGACGCTCTCCTGACAGCCCGATTGCGTGCCCCGATCTACTGCTGAATAAATCATGGGGGCCCGTCGGAGCGGCGATGGGCCGAGTTTCGCTATCGCAACCCCAAATCTCACGTCCAATTATATCAACAGATATGTATCGCCTCTGCAGTGACGTCAGCTGGGCCGGGGGCTGGGGAGCAGGATGTCCCCCCCTCCACCCCATTGACAAAAATACTTGAATGAGATTTCCTAGCGAGCGCGTACTATGAGAGGTCACTCCGGGGAAACTTTCCACTCCCGGGGCGGCCCGCGGGGAGGAACCCGACGCAAGAGGGGCCAGGGCTGCTCTCCTGGGCGCTCTCCCCTCCCCGGCCCCCGCCGCCTCCGAGCCCGCCTGCCCGGGCCGCCTGCGGCAGGTCGGCACAGGAGGCTCC
>WEKX01003008.1:83959-96042 GCA_013390025.1 Pitta sordida
CCATCGGGGGCACCTGGCGGGGCAGCGCTCCGCCCGCTCCTCCTGCCCTGCCGCCGCGGGCTCGTCCTGGCCCCGGCTGCGCGTTGCCGGGTCCCGCTCCCCCAGTCTGGCCCGTGCTCCTCTCCATTGTCTTCCCACTTCTTGCGTGGGAGTACCAACTGCTCTTTTTCTCCCTCGTCGACTCCACCAGCTGATCGTCCCCATCTCTTCAACTCCATGGCCGTGTGCTTCCCTGTTTGCCCTCCTCAGGTAAGGCCCTCCCCTCTGGAGGGTCCTAATCCCACGTGGAGCTCCGTTTGAAGTTCTCTGCTGTGTCCATTAGGCTGCAGACCGTGTTACACCAATGTGCCCAGGTGGGTTTCATGCCCTCTGATTTCACAGAATCACAGAATCACAGAATATTATGAGTTGGAAGGGACCCACAAGGATCATCTAGTCCAACTCACCATCTAACATCCGTGCAAAGACTGAAAGCCCATCCCAGAGCGGTAGCACAACCTAGTTCCCTTTCTTCAGGTCTCTTCAGGAAGTAGAGCTGCCTGTAGGAATAACTTCTGTCCAATAGCAATTCCGCGTGTAATGTGTGTTCTTTCATTTTTGTATCCCATCATCTTTACCAATGCACCTCAGTTGTGCTTCTCCACTGCCTCAGTTCCAACATGAATCATGTCCTTCTCTTTAAACTGGAAAATTTGACGGAAAAACCAACTGGTTTTATCTTGTCTAGATTGTAAGTGCTTGAGGTTACACACTTATGTGTCTCCCATCATAGTGAGGAGTTGCAACAGAACAGGTGGTCATACCTCTATGCTAAATAAGTGATAAATCTGCAATCCATTTCCTTAATAAAATAACAAAGTTCAAGAGACTTAATGCATGGGGTTGGCCTCAGCCCAATTCTGAGCATCTCCTCATAAGATACTATACACTTCAATTTTAGTTATGCCTGCCTCCAGCCTCAGGCACCTTTGGTGATGAGCCAAAGAATCAGATCTTGTGCAGCATGAAGAAACAAATGGAAAAACAAGTAGTAATACCAAAGATTTAGCTCTTCATTACCTCTGTTAGCGCAGGCATTCATGAACTGAAATGTGTATTACAGAACAGAATATATTGTGTAGCTAGTCACAGCAGAAGCTATTTGTGTGCTTTTAAAGCCTGTCATCACAGCTTCCAGTGAGAACAAGAGGTTCAAAGAAATAGGAGCTAAGTTCAATCAGTTGATGGAAAATGTAAGAGGCACTTATTAAACTCAAACCATTCAGATGTGCTCTGGAGTGGGTTTTGTCACAGTGTCTCCATTTTTAGGTTTAACATACCCTTTAAAAACACCAAACCTCTTAAAATACTGACATCATAAATTTAAAGAAAGAAGAATTTTGATCAGAATACATTTTTTAGTGTCATGGGTGAGATCTGGACAAGACAGAGATACATCTCTCTGGAAGAGTGATGCAATTGAGAACTGGGTCAGGTTAGGTTATGGTTTTAATAATTTATAATATTATTTAGGTGCTTTTAGGCAAAGTGTTTTGTCCTGTTCGGTCCCTTGAAGAAATCCAGGTATAGCAAATGCAACAAAGGAGCAGGCTGGGACCCTCAAGTTTTCACAAGAGCTGTGTAACCTGCCAATTTCCTCTGTTTTTCCTGGCCCCTGGCTTTGAGTAGGCTCTGCAGTGTCTCATGCAAGCTTGTTTCTAATCTAATATGGTCTTATTACCCCACTTTCCTCATAGATCCTGAGTGATGTGTGAGAGGGCTCGCAACAATTTGAATTCAGGGAAGACAGTGAGATATTTGGATACCTTGATATTGACGAATGTATCACAGATACACAAACCAAAAAGTAATTCCCTCAGCACTTCAAGTGCAGAATTCACTGTCTAGGAGTACAGAATAGTACTCTGTTCTCCGGGTCACTAGTTTCCAAGTGGAGTCTCAGTTGTCACTCCTGAAGGAGATTACAACAGAAGGAATCATAGGTTCTCACTAGAGGGGTGAAAAAGAAAGGCGAGGAGGATATCAGGTGCATCTGGATTAGACTTTTGTGTTTAGTGATATCGGTTGAGATTAGCATACCCTACGTAAGAAAAATATTCATATTTGACTCATTCTGCAAACATCAGGAGCAAACAGAATTTTTACAGTGAATCACAAAATATTGTCTAGAAATAAAAAACACTAGCAAGGCCCATTTCCTGTGCACTGACTTGAGTGCACCTGCCCTTTGGCCTTAGTGATCTCAAACTCAGGCACCTACTGAAAAGCAATTACAGCTACTCTGAGGTAGCTAAGGGAAAGCAAAAGCGTTCCCAGAGCATGATACATCCCATTGAAGTAGAGTACCTTCAGGTTTCTGGAGAAGATGACCTTGTTCCCATGCCTATAAAGGGAGTGCAGGCAACCACCTTAGCCTAGTCACTGAATTTTTAGACGGCTAATGTGAGGCACAAAGAATCCCCTCACAGATTGACCATAGCAGAGAGATCACACAGTTCTAAATATAGTGATACAGAGGGGATAATGTTAAACTGAGGGCATGGCTCTTACCCCAGGTATTTTTGAAGATGTCCAACTACAAACATGGAAGGACACATACTAGATGTAGATCAACTTTCTACCACATTACAATGTTTCCTTACCACTCCAGTCTTTTTCAGAAGGCAGTAAGGATTTTTCTCATTGTTGCATTCAGTAAACACGTCCACATCATCTCACAGAACCCGTTCATGTGACCACCATCATTCTTGATCCCTGTGATCAGCTCTCGAACATGTGCTCTTACGATCTGTGACTATTTCAGGTGGACTCAGTTCATCTCACCCTCTCTGAGGTGCCAGAAATCATACACTGACATATGTATGCATCACATTTCCATTTCACCTTTTGGTAGTCCTGATACAAAGAAGCCTAAATCTGATGGTCATAAATATTATGGATTCTAGGACAACTCAGAGAAAAAGGAAAGAGTAGTTCAGGCTATCTTATTATGCCAGAAAGTGATAAGTAATTTTAAGAACACAATACATTTGCCTGTTATTCCTCAGCAGACTGAGTTTGCTATGTAATCATAGAGAATCTTTCTTAAAGTGAGTTATAAAAATTAATAAAAATAAATCAATTAAATACAAAGGAGTATGTTGTTGGTCAGGGTGGAGAATGAAGCTGATAAGTTGCTCAGCTATTTGCCCTTTCTTCTGACCTCAGATATCTTCAAAATTATCTCATTCACCTTTAATTTCTCTTTCCATTTTTCAATCACTTCCCTCCAGGAAGGCAGTCACATGCTGCTGTCACAGGGATTTTCTGTGGTGTGCTCACCTTTATAGTAGAATTCCACCTATAACTTGTAGCAGGTTTTCCTCCAGTCCTGTGAGAGAGACAGAGAGGAAAGCACCGTAATTTCCCAAATTTGCAGTGGGGCAAAAGAGCATTAAAAGGATGAAGGGATTTATCCAGTATCCCTTCAGGATTTGTTATGAAGGAGGAGTGTCACTGTCTGAGACCAAGTTCATTAGCTCAACCAGAGGACTATTTTCATTCATGGCTCTTGATCCCAGACGGCTGCCCACAAGACATAATTTTATGGGCTTGGGGATCCCAGCTGAAGGAAAAATTCCTCAGGAATATCCTCTTGGTTCCATCATGTCTGGGGAGAACACAGCCGTTCACAGTGGCTCACACACGGGTGGATTTGCAGGGGCAGTTTTCCTCCCAAAGCCTGACCCCCAGCTGAGCAGGGGCCAGTGTGTGCTGCAAAGGAATCCCAAGCACGGACCTGCTGCCCCAGCCAGAGCTTTCCCTTTGTCCAAAGCCCTGTATGCCATGGGGAATATTCCTAAAAGCACATGTAACACAGAGTGGAGCTGCACCCCCACAGTCTTGAACTTCACCAAAAAGCACTTACGGAAGCCTTGGAGCATCATTCTCTACTGAGCAGGGAAGGGAAGCTGCCGACAGAGGCTGCGAGAATTGTGTAGGCAGCAAGGGCTGTGCCTCTCTCCTGACAGCCCTCATCCAGGAAGGCAACAGCTGACCTTTATATTTACCTCACAAGACTTGTCAGTTGCTATTCTTGCTTTCAAATAAGGGCTGAGGAAGGCTGTGCAGGCACGTGTGTGAGTCCTCTGTGCTGTTGATGATAACACTGCAGGAACTAATCTCACGGTTATTGGTAGCAGCAAGGAAATCCATCAAACAAGCACTCCCTGGAAGTGCCAAGCGATTGGTATTCCTGGTTGTTGTGGCATCTGGTTACATTTGGACATGAGAGAAATTTTGATGGTTACCTGAGTGCCCAGTCTGTCTTTGGCACAGCCTGGGACAAGGACAAAGATTTGGGTTTACATCTTGCACACATCTGGAACAACCCACTGAAACAGCCAGGTGCACCCTAGTTCACAGCGGCAGGGACAAGGACACACACAGCCAGTGTTGACAGCAGGGTCTGGGCTCCAGTGGGTGAAATAGGGGATGCTGAACCAGGGGAGGGCAAGTCACTGGCCAAGGGGAGACCAGGGTGGACCTTCAGGGGCAGGTGGGAAGACTGGTGCATCTCCTCCTTCTCTGTTCTGGAAGGTTAAAACCCAGAACTGGCCATTTACTTGACACTAGGAGAGGGGCAGAGCGGGGACCCCACTTCACTGCAACCAAATTGTTGATGGCTGTTGACAGGTTTGTTCCAGGGGGTCTGTGAGGAACTGTCCACAAAAGGCCAGGAGCATACTAGGGCCTGTCTGCCCACCTAGAATGTCCCTGTGGGAAAGACCAAGGATGGTTTCAGCCTGCAAACACACCACTGACACCAGGGACCTTGCCTTGCTCTTATGATGTGCAGTATCAGGCTTGCCATCAGCCATTAGTGTCAGCAGCAGTGTTTAGTTCATTCAACTCTGAAGCTGTTGTCACAAGCATGGGGGAACTAGGCTGCCAGGGTGGTGGATCTAAGTGACACTAGGAAAATCAAGAGGAACTCAAGCACGACTGGGCCTGGTGTGGCATTTTCCAGCATCCAGGCAGAAGAAATTTCAGCAACCTTCTGAATCTATGTTTTTTCAATGGCAAACTCACTGTTTTTCTGCTGGAGAAGAGGGTAATGGGATAAATGCTGGAGTTTGAATCTGAAGGAATTGAAACCCTCACTCAGTTGCAGAACACCTATTGAGTGCACATTGTGATCCGCGAATTCCTTCATCATCACAGAACCACAGAATAGTTTTGGTTGGAAGGGATCTTTAAAGATCATCTAGTCCAAAACCCCTGCAAAAAACAGGGACATCTTCAACTTAATCAGAGCCCTGTCCAACCTGACCTTGAATGTTCCCAGTAATGGGGCATCTCTGGGCAACCTGTTCCAGAGTTTTACCACCCTTATAGTGAAAAAAAGTTTTCATTATATATATCTAGTCTAAATCAACCTCTTTTAGTTTAAAACCATTAGCCTTTGCTCCTTCTAAAAAGTTTGTTCCCATCTTTCTCATAAGTCCCCTGGTACTGGAAGGCTGGAAGGCTTCTCTAATATCTCCCTAGAGCAACTTTTTTCCAGACTGCACGGCCCTGACATTCTCAGCCTTTCCCCATAGGCAAGGTGTCCCATCCTTCTGACCATTTTTATGGCACTCCTAGGGACTTGTTCCAACAGATCTATGTCTTTCCTGTGCCAAAGAACCCAAAGCTGGATGCAGTAATGTAAGACATGATATATTCGCATGTGACATGTCCACATTCACATACAACATGAGAATGAGACTGAGAAATGAAAACTGAGGGGGAGAATGATCAGTGCAATTTAAATGAGATTTGGGATACTAAGGGCATGTTCTGCTCCTAGAATTTTGTTATGACTTCAACTGTTGCTAAAAATAAAAAAAAAAACAGTTTAGCTTTCATGCTTAAAGACATCATCCAGCTATAGCATCAGGGCTGAAAACCCCCAGATAAACACCAGAAGAGCCAAGTATGTAATCTTCTTTAAAAATCTTATGATTCTGAAAACAGTCTCATATCCAGGGGAAAGGGAGATGAGGGCAGAACAATTTTGGAATACTTGAGATGTTGCAACTGCCTTCTCACTCCTTTCAAGTGAGGAAATATGGGAGAAATACAAACACACTATCTATCTTGAATGGCTGGGCAACGAGCTATATATAGAATCTGCTCTGTCCTACTTAAGTTATGACTAATGCTAAACAATTAGAAATTCAGATATCTGCATATTTGAAGGAGCAAACATCTCTAATGCACCATTTGTTGTTCATTAAGAAATGGAAGAATAAAAGTCTCTCTAAGCTCCAACTAGGCTTCACTAAACAGGTGCATGTTGCTGGAAGTGTAGCCCCATGAGGCTAATTGCAAGGGATAATTAACAAGATGAGGCTTTTCTTGGAAAAAAAGATTATTATCCTTATAATGGCCATACTCATGCTCAAAGACTGCAAATTCTTTAGGGGAAGGTCCTTCTTTTTTGTTCCATGCCTATCTGGTGTCTAGCACAGCAGTGCCCTAGTCTGTGACTAGGAATCCTAAGTGCCACTGCAATTCAAGCAGTAAATTATAGTAAATAGTAGTATTGAATTAGCTGGGAACACCAAGTTGGTTTTCATCACCATCTCTGATGTACAGGATCAACAAACATTTCTCTAAGCCAGATGCCAATGGAGTTTTATTTGAAAAGACCTTATTCTGTGTGAAGAAGATGATGCTAATACAAAACTACAGTTTACCCTGGGCAGGAGTTTTTGCCTGGTTCCTCTAATTCAGGGCTGCATTGTCTGGAGTAGGTTTTGATATAGCCAAGATGAAAGACTGGGTGAAGAGATCAAAGTACAGAATAGAAACACAAATTACACCAGTCAATAAATGGAAGAAATTCTGAGTCTCCATCAGGCAAAATATCCAGGTTTCTTAACTGTTCCAAATCTCACTGTGGGTTACTGTTATTGTAAAGCATATACTTAATGAATTTACTCACTGGATGGTCTCCTTCATCTCTCTTCTGCTTTGTCATCATTACAGATGTCATGACGGGGCTGTGGATGGTGCTACCACACCCATGTATCACCATATATTATTTTGTCAGTATCACAGGAAAATTTTAGCCTGAAAGACAATACTGACTTTATTCTCAGCTCCCGATACTGCAAGAACAAAGGTGAGTAGCAATGAGGTATTGTAGTTGCTTCTTTATAACTAGGACATTCTAATAAACTTAGAAGCATGTATATCTTTGGCCTGAGGATGTCATAAAAAACTTCATGGTTTAAAAGCCTAGTGGATGTGAAAATCAAGTAAGATAGATTATGAGTATTCCTAAGCAGTAAGTTTATGATTTGTCCTTCACCAGAATACAGCAGTGCCAGTATCCTGACATTAGGCCTGGTGTCAGGCCACTTGATGAGAAGCAGATCTCAAACTGCCTTGAAAATACATATCACCACTGAAGTTAATGAATATGCAGATATAACTAAGTCTTTTGTAGCACTTAAATGCATTCTGCACAGAGAGAGTCCAAATCAGAATCAAGACCCACAGTCTGGGCAACACTAGCACCAGGACACATGTATGAATCCTGCATCCAAGCAAGGTTGCAGGATGAGGTGTTACAGGCAAGCCTAACCCACGTAATGGGCACAGAGAGGTTTGGCCTACCCAGGCTTGGTCCACACTGCCCCGACAATGCAATGCTGTGTTTCACATAAGTATCTTGCTGAAGGTTGGTGGCTCCTCACTTTTCTTTGCAAGAGCAAGCACATGGGTTTGGAGCAGCAGTGGCTCAGCACCCTCTCACTGTGTGCTGCTGTACATGCCCTGGGATTACACTGACACTTGGCTGAAACTATCTGGGTAAATGCCAAGAGCTCTTCTGCACCCATCTCTGATGTAACTCATACTAAAGGACAGAGAAAAGATGAAACTTTAGGAGTTAGTTACTAAGGTGGAGAGCCATAAGTTGGCCTCAAAAACGTTAGGAGCTACAAGTTCACAGATCCTCCTAGTATGCTCTCAAACGGAAGAAGATAGCTGCTACCAGAGGAGTCTAAACATTTTTTAAACTTAAAACATAACATCAGAACTGTAATCAGTAAATAAAGTCTAAATTTAGGCAATACTTGAGTTGATAATGTCTCTTGAGTCAGCCACATATATGGATATTCAAAGGTTGGGAATGTCCCTATAAGGCTTTTTCAGTTCTTTTAGTGAAAGCTGTGTGAAAAATAATTTTAGAGCAGCCAAATTTAAGGTGTTAACAGTGAGTGCCATTGACCTTTGGGTGTTGCTGTAAGACAGCAGCGTGAATAATAATAAATCTCCTGAGGTTGTCTCTTCAGTTTTCCATGAGTATCTTGTCCACAGGGAAGATTTTAAAAATTCCTGGCTCAACCAGACAGCTCATCTGACCCTCCAAGGGATGCCACCCCAGGAAGCAGGCTCAGCAAAGTCTCTACCATGAGAGACATATTCAAAGGAATCTGGAAACACATCTAGTAAAAAGGTTGACACAAAAGCATTTAGAGCTTAGTCAGGATTACTCTTAGGCTTGAGAGTGAGAGGGGTCTCCCTCTTTGTAATAGGAGAAGGAAGAGGATCCCTGGGTACAGTTCAGGAAGTACATCTCAGTCCTTTGCTTGTCCTATATATATTAATGATCCTCAAGGTACTGGTTTTGACTTAGAGAGGATGTAATTGTGCATCCTGAAACCTAGGGTTTACTGACTGTAATTAAACTTTTTTTGGCCCCAAAGCAAAAAGCATACACTTTCCTCCTATTTGTCTTGGCAGAGCTTTTGGCAGAGCTACATGATGGAGGCTGGCTCAGTGTTGCAGAACAGGAATGGGAAGGACATGCCAATAACAAGAACTGGTGAACTGGAAAATAAGGGCAGCAGTAAATGAACTGGCTTCTAAATGGCAACAGGTGATTGAACTGCATCATCATGTCTTTATCATGTCCGCTAGAACAATGCAGTAGGCAATTGTGCATGACTCAAGATACCTTCCAATTTAACCACTACAGTGGCTGTGGATAAGAGGTGGGTTTTCTCTCTGGATCCTTTTGCTATTTCTATTAATAAATAAACAAAGCTCAAATTAAAAAAATGAGCAAGAAGGGAATGTTGTGTGTATCACAATCAACCAGCATTTCCAGCATAGTTCTGTCTAGACCCAGGAGTCGCCATCCCTGGAGGTGTTTAAGAAAAGACTGGACGAGGAGCACAGTGACATGACCTAGATGATGGGAGGCTCGGATGGATGGAGCGTGGTGCCCATGGTTCCACACTTGTGGATCTGATCCCTGAGTAGATGTTTGCTTGGGAGTTGGACTAGATGATCCTTTCCAAATCAGAATAAACTGTGAACCTGTGAACACTTGAGTAGGTCCTCCAGGGAGCAAGGAAAGGAGGTATTTATCTACTCTGGGACAGAAGGAATTGTGCTATATGGGATTTTTTATTGTAGCTGGGTACTATGTCTCTTGCCCCAAGCACAGGGCTATTCTTCCTCCTTCAGCTGCTTGGCTGAATCTGTGTATGTATGTAGCCAAGCCTCTAATAAATAACATGCCCTAGATACCTGGGTAAGGGGTTACTCTCCCAGTTTTGGGCCCTCATAGCAGGTCTTCCTTTCAAAAAATGAGCTATGTGATAATTCCTTAAAAAATATCTAATAGAGTAAACACCAAGCAGAGTCAAATCTGCTGATGGAAAACAAGGTGTTATTTGACTCTCTTTTTGTAGAGAATTAAAACAAAGTCCCACTTTTGGATCAAGGCCAGATTTTTTGAATGCCATCCTGAAGTGCAGCCTTGTCTCTCTTCATGACTCTGCTTGAGATACCGCATGGATCTTGAGGCAGAACTGCCTCATGCTTCAAAGAACGGATGCCCAAGCTTGAATGTCTTTGCACCTTACCTGTCATTCTGACTGGAGCCACAATGAATAAGTTTTCCCTCTGCATGTATTTCCACCACAGCATCCCCAGAGGTCCTGCTCAACTTTACTTCAGTCTTGCAAGATCTGGACATGAATGATGCCAGGTGCAGAGGAGTTGCAGACAACAGTCTGGTGAATATCATCCTGCCCATTTACACCTACCTGTGTCTGTTCAATAACAAAACCAAATAGTCCACTTATCCTTTAGCCTTCAGTTATGTCTAGAGTGTAGCTTGAGACAGAGTAAGATGTTTTCAAAAACCTAAACTGAAGTAAATCTTCCAGTGACTTCTCTCTTCTGACAGTGAATGCTATATAATTTCTAGTGATTTTGGAGAAATAAAGAAATATTTTGGTAGCACAGTTTCAGATGGGGCATATACAGTTTTTCCACTCCTAAATAACCTGGCCTTCTCCAATTTGCCAAACACAGCATCAGTATCGTGCCACTCACTACCCAGGACACCAGTCTCATACCGTATCTGTCAACTGCCTTTTCACTCAGGTACTAACAGGTGCTTCATTTACTAGCCATGAACTAGATGTGTCTTCAACTGTACTATCTTTCTGAGTGCTGAAGAGGTAACAACTACTACAGTGCTTACCATATTTTACAAATACAGCACAGGTCTGTCATTCACTTGCCAGAGCCTTCAGTCAAACATTGTTCTCTGCCTTCTATTTCATGTCTTAGGACCTGGTCATGCATCTTGTGCTCAGGGGCTCTGGTGGGGAGCAGCCTGTGGCTTAGGGATTTGGTGATCCAGCATCAGGTTTTGTGTATAGTATAACAGAATTTAAATAAGATAGTATAGAATTTTATTCTGTGAATCTGTCTGAACAAAGATTGATTGAGAAGTGCTCTGTGAATGACATCTGCATTAAAAATAAGCAAGCCTCATAACAGATCCCAACATGTACATGACTGTGATAGGAAAAAGAGAACTGCAGCTATACAACCCATCTGTAAAACTGGCAAGATTCTTCTTTTCCTAGGAAAGATATCTTTGCACCTGACACGGCAGCTTTTACACTGAAAAAGGAAGGAATTGATTTTATAATTGGCTGTAGAAGCCTTGTTTCTTCCATAACACAAACAATACAAACCATCCCCACAGTTCAGTTTTCCAGTGGAAATACCAGAAATTCCAGCAGTGCTTTGTAAGGCTGGTAGGTTACTTGTTTTGTGCCTCTAGCTGAGGAAAGAACAACCCTCTGAGAAGAGGAGAAGAATGGAATGATCCTCATCCAAAAGGGTTAAGCTTCATTATTCCCCATTTATTTTTTTTAGCTGGAATCATCCCATACCTACAGGTGGAGCCAAGAGGTGGTGCTAGAACTCAGCTATCTTGTACCCAGCAAATACCTGTTCCATCTGGTTTTCAGGTGGAAAGACAGTAAAAAATGGCTAGACTCCCTCTGCTTTGTATGTGTACTATATATATGTATTTATGTATTTATATATGTAATACCTATTTCCAAGCTATGCTGTTCAGTCTCCCTCAGCTGTCTGTGCTGTTAGAGTATAACCTGTTTTGTAGTTTTAGGGCCTAGCTGTTCTGGAAGGCAATCATGCTCAATTCGTCCTGCTCATTTCCTAGAGTTCTTGAAATCATACACCCAGAAGAATTCAATATCAATATAATGAGAACAACGACCTCAAATGCAAATATTCATGAGTTAATCTCATCTCATTGTTCCTAAGCTGAGCACTAGAGCCACACACTACCAAAAATGTGTGAGTCAAATACTAATGCTTAAAACTAACACCAGGCCTTTCATCAGTGACAAATATCCTGCTTCAGGCATGAATTACCAGAAGCTCTTCCAGTGACAGTGAATCGCACTATATTTCAGGTTAAGGACCTTGAGTAAGACAGCAAGAACAATACTAGAGTTACTTACAGCAGCATTGACAGGAACATCTGCCATAGCTGAGGCTTTTCTTGCCCTGCTGGTGAATGGCTGAACTGAGAAATCAATCCCCAGGGAATTGTTCCCTGTATGCAGACATCCTCAAAGGGAAATATTTGTGCTGCGGTGGAAATTTGAGCAATGTTAGGAAGAGCAGGTATATCTCCGCTGAGAGAACCACATGGTGAGGTTTCAGTGACAGTTTTGCAGCAGAGACTGCACAGGCAAATCAAAACAAGA
>WEKX01003008.1:99781-118383 GCA_013390025.1 Pitta sordida
TTTTCCCAAGAGTTTCCTCCAACTGTTTTAGCTCTTAATTTCTCTCTCTTTTTTTTTTTTTTCCCCTACAAGCAACTTCTTCCCCAAGCACCTATCTACAATTGAATCCTACTCTAAATTCATGTCAAGATCAGCTTATGTATTCACTGCTGAATGAATTTCAAATATGTGCTCCTTGTGTTCTTTTCCTAACAGGATAGGGAGGCCTCTTGAGTTGCTTTAAATGTCTCATTACAAATGCTTCATTAGAAACTACGTCACAGATTGTGTCAATCTGGTCCATACTTTCATGCCAAAAAGTAAAGACTTTCAAGCTGTGCCTTTCTTACCATTAAGTTTCCAATCTGTTTTTAGAATCTCAATCAGTTCTTTAAGGAATGCAAATGTTACTTCTCCCTTTAGTGCTGAAACTAGCCATTGGGAAATGCACATGCATAATGCTTTCCTGTTCCTGCATGTATTGAAACAATAATCAATGCTGGGAAGACAGGTTATTTCTATATATTTTCTGAAGGACACACAGACCTTCTACACTCCTAGGGACAAATCACCACCTTCACATTGTCTGAACAGAAATAATTCAGTTGAAATCAATATTTCATGTGACACGAGTTTGATCAATACCAATGTGAGAAGCTGCCATTGGGGCTGCCACTGCCCTCATGACAATGTAACATGACTAAAGTTTCTTTGAGTCTGTTTTAACCCTCAGCCAAACCTGGCTTACACCACCATGAATGTACTTACTTCAAGAAACTGCTGTTAATTGCTACTTTCTGTGTAGTGCAGCTTGGCTCCGTTACTGTTTCCTGCATACTCAGGAACCTTGACTGCTTTACAGACAACGTGAACTTCAGTTTTGTCAGTAACACCTATTATGGTTTCTAATATCTGAAAAGTAGAGGTCTTCTCTTTCTGAACCATGTAATAAAATATAGATTGATTTTTTTTTTCTGTTGCTGCTGCTGCTAATTCAGCCTTAGAAGATGAGTTAAAAACTCCTATTTGGTAGGAAACCATAGAGAACTTGTACAGAAAAGTGTTCTCAAGAAGATTATTAGCAATTAAAATAGAGGCAACCAGTGAAAGTGTGAGATGGAAAATTTAGTACCTTGGATATGGATAGTTCCACCCAAATGAAAACAGAAGGTAGAATATACAAAATATACCAAGAATTATTCCTTGTTGACTGTAGAGGATAGGACTGGTGGTCCTGGCTGAGAAACACCAGACCATTGTCTTGCATCAAGGTAGGACCACAGAGACTCCACAGCCTCTAATGGAAGTTTTCCTTACTATCACCAAGGTTCCCTAAGATCTAACCACAGTATCAACATAGACCATGAGTTTTCATAGTATGAAAACATTATTTGCAGACTATGACTGTGTTTCACTCAGTATTAACCCCTCTCGGCTGCTTTTCTCTACGCACAGACACTTCGTTTTCTAAGGGGGCATCACCAATACACTATTCTCCTCTGTATCTATCTTGGAGGATGCTGGCCACTAGACTGGACACAAAACTGGACATGAGAGTAAAGTGATGCCTTATCAGGAGTAAGTAAAACAGTCCTTTTCACACATCCTGGTGTGATATCTGCTTTTTTTATCTAAGCAATATCACACAAGTTTGGTTGGGATATGCTGTAATTCCTAGACTTCCTTCAGTATATCTGTTTCTACTGAAGATTCTCATTTTAGGTGTGTGCCTTCCTAATAATAAAATTTTGCTTTTTGGGCTACAACTTTTTTGCCAAGTGGAGGGTTTTTTTAATTAAGAAACACTTAAGTCCTTTGTTGTTCATGCTGCCTCTCCCAGATGGGAGTCATATGCAGGTTTAACAGGTATATTCTCTATTCCATCATCCAAACCACTTATGAAATGCTTAATATCAAGCCGAGGTTATAAGTGTTTAAATGCAACTTCTCAGCTAGAAAGGTAATCATAACTAACCTCTGAACAAGATTTTTAGCACCAGATTTGCCCCATCTGTGTTGCATTTTCATCTAGAGCAATCTTTTTCAATCTTATTCAACAAGAACCAATCAACCTTTTTGAAAAAACAAAAAATAAAAATCCGTGGACCATCTTGTGCAATGATACCACATGAGATCTAGGTGTGGTGAAAACTAGGTGAAAGCTCTTTTACCCTCCCTCCTTGTGTCGCATTCCCAACATGTACAGGAGTATGCACACATTTCTTTTTAACTGTTGTTAAACTGTGTCCATTTTGCAACTCACCACTGATATACGCAATACAAAAGACTAGAGATGGGTCCACAGGTTATCAGAACTAACCTTGAACTAGGCCAGGTTCCTCTATACTGCTAAAAGAATGATGTTAGGTATTGCTAAGTGCTGGAAACTGTTTGTAAGAAGGTGTTCCCAAAGATGAGCACAATGTCCTGCATCGTTCTCAAGGCTAACTTCCTACAACTTCCAAAGCTGAGGCATGCTTCTCATTACTATGGCAATGGCTGTTCATGTCCGTCTCCCCTTCAGAGATCAAGTTTATCACAGATGCTCAGAGCCTCAGGCCTTCAGCAGACATGTCACCTTCTTTGGCTGGAAGAGTTAACCCAAACATTGTGACCACACATTAGATATTGTGTTATGTACCACGCTGTCACAGATGTTTTAACATTTCTACGTGCCTGACATGACTAGGAGGATCCTCAAGAGAACCTGTAACCACAAATATATTACATTTAATTTTGAAGGAGAGACCATAATTAGATTTTTCTCATTTCTTCCTCACATTTGTCTAGTTGGAATGTTATGAAGTTTCATAACATCTTAACTAGAGGGAAGAATTGTTTTCTGCTGGTGGTGGTTGCTTCCCAGCTGACTAAATGTCAATTAAGTGTAGTGGAAGAAATTTAATTGAGTTGTCCTGAGTTCTTCAATGACTAACAAGTCAGCTCCTGAGGTCTGGAAGAAAACATTATCTCACCTGTGATGTGTGTCACCCCAAGGATGAGACAGCAGAGCTGAAGGAGCACTGGAAGGTGTACATCTGGATTTCTTCTTTTCCAGATGAGACCCAGGCTGTATAGCCCAGGTATACACCCTCTTAAGAAGAACAGGGTAGCAAAGATCTCCAAATCAACACATCTGTACCTCATCACAGAAACAACAGACTGCTAACATTTACAAGACCAAAAGCCTGAGCACAGGGTTTTGAACACACTGATTTAAGTGCTTTGTTGATGATATGTAGATCCCTGTGCTGGTCTTCACTGAGCTCGTTTGGGAGCCAGCAGCAGTCTGCACCAGCTACACACTATACCCACATTTGCTAACCTTGCTAAGAGGTGTCACTTCTTAGCTCCTACAGAGGACAGAAGCCACTACTGTCTCACAGGACTGTCCTGTACATTGCATAGGTACTAACCAGATCAAGGAACTTGACCCGTGAATTTCTGCGTTTTTCCGCTTTGCATAACTTATTCGTGACTTCCAAAAATGTCAGCTTTCATTCCAGTTGTGGGCTCCTTTTGCTACTTTGACAATAAAAAGATCCTTTTAAGTGAATGCAAAAAAAAAGTGTTACTGTAAGATATCTCTGCACTGCCACAGCAGCACTGAAGAACATTTATGCTACTGAAAAGAGGCAATTTGACCCTACATCCTGGACCTACACTCATTTTACAGTTGCCATTAAGTTGTGGCTGAACCTTGTCCTTAGCCACAGGGGCAGTGAGGGTGGAGAGCAATCTGCAGCCTGTGGAAGAATGTGGGCAGGGTAGAGACAATACTGCTCTCTCTGAGGTACCAGATGCTAAAATGCTGGATCAGCTCTGCACAATTTTGGTTTTACGACTATGGAGGGTAATGCAGCCTCCTAAGGTGCAGCTGAGCAGTCCTAGCCCTGATACTCCAGTGAAGCTCCTCTCCTGATCACCTTGTGGCTGACATTGTAATTAAGATATCTGATCCACTGAAAAGTGATGTCTACTGCTCTGATACACTGAGCTCTCTAACCCGATGGGGAACCACATCAGAAGATGTGGGCACTGGAGGTAAACATGGGCTACATGACACCAAGTCGGAGCAACGACACAGTTTTTATTTTGAAACAGCATATCCGTTGTTCCAGACTGACTAGCCAAGAGCAAGGCTCTCCGGTTCTCAAGTGCTTTCAAAACAGGACTCAGTGTATTTTTGGGATGTCTTTCATCAAACATGCTACGAAATTCAACTTAGAGGTGACAATGACCTGCACGTCATGCACCTGCATGTGATGACTCAGAGTTTCAGGATAAATGATCTGGAGATGCTTTCTCACTTTAAGTCTTCATATCTATTTTCATGCTACCTTTATTTTACCAGCTTCAATAATCCATTTTCATTCTCCATGTTCAAACTCATCTACATACTTTTTTTGTCTTTGTTGGTACAGAACCAACAGCAGGGACCAGTCTGGAGAAATACATCTACTATCTCTCTTGTAATGCTGGCCTTTCTAGAAACAGTTCAATTTTTTTAAACTGGCATCCTCTTCACCATAAGTGTTTTCTACCAAAGGCTCGAAAGCGAGTACGTGACCATTCACAACCTTTTCAAACTCACTGCCATTGTTAATTCAGAATTTGTTTGTGTTTGAAAAATAATGTATTGATGCACAGAATTTTTGAATGACTCACCTAATTCTTTAAGTAGGTGGATTGTATGCATTCACACAATAAAAGTGTACTTTAATCTCATCCACACAATTCTTTTTAATCTTCAAAGGCAGAATGACACAATGCAGCAGTGCAGTTGGCTGCTGTTTGAATTTACGAGGAAGATTTCTCGTCCTGCACCTATGTCATAAAATGGACCTTCAATTATCCTAGAGCTTACCAGCATGTCTGCACACTACTTCAGTTCTCCTCTGGCTCCAAGAAACTGGTTTAGATCATGACATATTTCAGGCCAGTCTCTTGGCTTCCCAGCATCAACCAGTTTGAATCTGACCCTACTTAGGAGAACCAACTCAGAACAAGAGCTTGAGGTATATGTACACATGCAGCTGCCTCTGTCTTTGGACAAGGACCATGAAGTTGGAGGCTGACAGACATGAAATGTTTATGGGTAGACAAGAGACCTACAAGAAGTCACATGCAAGGTTTCCTGCTTCCTATGTATGGCCATCAGCCAGTAAAAACCTACCAGTAAAGAAGAACTCACTAGGTCTCATCTGTCTTTTTTTCAGAAAGGCAAAATACGGATATGGATGTTTGCTCCTCAGTTCCACCTGGTGCATGATGGTAACCTCTGCTATGTACTAGATCTTTCTATTACAATTGAATAAAATCCAGACTCAGAAAGGAGACACGAAGCTTAACTTCTGTATTTAAGTTTCATCTGAGCTGCCTTGTCCAGCTGATTCACCAGCTTCTTCATGTGCCAACACACATACGTGACTAAAAACATTAAATTCGCAGACAAAACAGAGTAGATGGAACAGTTCCCCTTTCCCAGCCTTTGTTCCATATTTGGCTGAGTGTCAGGCTATCTAAGCACATTTCTTAAAGCAGTAATAAAGGTGTTGTCTGCATCAGATTTGCTGGAGAGAGTTTTTAATAACTGTCATTAATCTGGGATAAATTACATAAAATCAGCAACTCCAGCTTCAAAAAATAATTCAGAAAGAGTAACAAAGTTGTACTAAATTAGTAAAATCAACTCAGCACAGGTAAAAGTCTGACATGCAGCTTCAGACTGATTTATAATTACTTAATTCCCTGAAATTAAAGAAAAATGAACTGCCTGATTGATCTGGTAATCCAAGGGCCACAAACTGCCCTTGTTAATAGAAGACCTGCTGGTCTGGATAATAGAGAGAATTGCTAATTTACTTGCTATTCACTATGCTATAATTTTTCCTTTGAACTGAATTGTTAAAAATAAACAATTTCTTTTCCTTCCCAAATAGGAAAAAAGAGAGAATTTATTACCAAAAGTGTTTTATGGCTTTAGGGGGAAGGTTAAATTTAGAACTCAAGCTAGTTGCACAAAACGCTTTATAAATATTTTAAGGAGCTAGCTTCCACTTTCTTCTGAATATAGATAGGAGTAGGGAACAAATTGAAACAAAGGTTTGAGATGGAGTGTTATTCATGAAGCTTGATGTACTTCTGAAAATAAGTGAGTGCTTTTCATTGGGATTTAATCTTTCTTGGCTCTGTAACTTGGTTTTATAAAACTGCAAAGCCCATGGTAGTCAGACTGGTCAGACGGGAACCTGTTGGTGACTCAGTCTATAACCCAAGAACTCCCTGCCTCCTGCTCAGATGTGCCTGCACTGGCCCTTCCTCACCTATAAACCAGGGTACAGCTCTGGCTGCTGCTCCCTGGGCATGGGCCCAGGTGCTTTCTCACTAACACTGTGCTGTATGAACATGTCTGTTTGTTAACACGTATTTAGTTTTAATGTGGCATGCCATGCTTGCTTTGTGATGCTCACTCAGCGGAGGAGACCTGTCCTCGCTTTCATTCTCAGCCTCGCCTGCCAGCTGTGCCTGCCAGCTGTGCCTGCCAGCTGTGCCACGCTCTGCCAGCCCCTCTGCCTCTGCAGAGCCTGGCTTCCCATTTCCACACCTTTGCTCCTTTCTGGATGTTCTGGATGTCACAGAATCACAGAATCAGTAAGGTTGGAAAAGACCATAGAGATCATCAAGTCCAACCTATCACCTGTTACCTAATCTAATCTAGTCAAACCTGTTACCTAACCTGACCTGTTGCCATCCTAATTGGCACAAATCATCACACACACAAGAACTGAAAGCCCCATAGCTTGGAAAGCTTATGTCTGCATGTTGACGGCTTGAGTAGTCTGACAGAGTAACAGGGATTTTCCACTGCAACTATTTCGGCAGAATGCCACCTCCTCACCTCCTTGTCTCAGCCTGCAGGAAACAACTGGGACCTAAGTGAAGCCAGTTGCCTCTCAGAGGAAAAGCCACCTGCCCAAGTTCAGGCTGGGGCACAGAGGAGGCAGGCTCAGGCTGAGGCGGCTGATAGGCAGACAGGTTCTCCCATGAGCTAGTCCTTCAAGTGGCTCTATAACTCTATTAAAGTGTTAAGCTGTTAAGGACCCCTTGACATGTTCCTGTAATTCCTTTGCACCAAACTCTCTCCAAAGCGATGCACCAGAATAGAAGCAAAGAACGTGTGTGGATTGTGTGCAATAAACCCCAAAAACTTGGCCAGACCAGAGGTTTGGCTAAAAGCCTGGATCTGGGATCTGGGCAGACTTTGCAGTGTATATACATTATATGTCAAGAGTGACATTTTAGAAGGGTTTAGGAGAAGCAGAAATGATGACTTGCATCTCCCTGAACATAACTCCAATTGCAGAAGGAGAAAAGAGCAATCAGCCCTTTTTAACTACACTTGTTCTCAAAGAAGAGTCAGGAAATTAAAGATTTTTTTTTCTTAGGCAAAGAGATCAAATGAATTTTGGTCCCACCCTTTAAAAAACCTGGCACTTCTACCAAGCAATGAAGTTTTAATAGAAAAGGACAATTAGTTACTCCAAAGCGACTGCTGAATGTTAATAAGCACAGAACTTAGAGATAATAATTTTCGTCTGACAGCTATTCCCATTAAGAGTTGCTCTGTTAAGGAATATTTAGAAATCCTGACTGAAACGTTTAAATATAAAAAAAAAGAAAAGTTCTATTGTTTGGTAGACTCAAGGCCTGGACACAGTATATGATTTTGTCGCCGCGGTGCAGGTAAAGAGGAAAAAATATTGCACCAATGCAACAGGAGAAAAAAAGAGCTGCAGTGGTTTATGGATGAGTAATTAAAAACAGTTAATTACAACATACAGAAGCCAACATTCATGCAACAGAGCAGGCCTGGACTCAAGCAAAGACAAATGTTCTCCACACTTCTGAGAAGATCTAGTCAAAGATTTTTCAGCATGTGATATTGTGAAATGGATTCATCTCTTTTGTAAGAAATTTTGGTATTAAATATTCCATTTTCCTTGAGATTACAATAGTCATCTATATTCAGAAGAATAAAAGTAGTTTTTTATTAGTTAATTAAATACATGTGTACATACATCTGCTGATAGTCTCAGAGTGAGTATAATTTAAATATGGTAATTGTCAATCTATTTTAACCGAAACCTCTTTGTTGTCACTGGTGTTGCTCTGTAGAAAAATCAACCCACAAGGAGATGAACACATTGCTCAAAGCACTTGGGAAGCCACAGTAATAGGTATTTAACTGACCCAAGCATTGCATGGGGCTGGTGGTCATCAAAGAGAGTTTAAACCTAAGAAAAAAAATTAATTTTAACGTGTCTTTAAGTGTGGATTATGGATTTGTTTTACCTGTGGGTAAATGTACTGTAAATGTAAAATGGTTGAGATTGAAGGGACCTCTGGAAGGCATTGGGTCCAACACTCCTCCTCAGGGAGGGCCACCTGGAGTCTGTCCTGTAACATCTCTGGACAACTTTTGAACCTCTTCAAGGAGAGAAATTTGTAGGTGATACCTTCCTTTTCATGTTGTTACTGAAGCAAATCTAGGCACATCGGTACTTCAAAAAGTGAAACCAAAACTATAAACATAAGGGTCTCATAAACTCACAAGCTTTTAAGTTTTAGATTAAATCTAAGTAGGTCACTAAAACTGAGTTTTGATTTCATTCGTTATTTCTTAAGGAAAAAAAGTCCTGGAGAACCATACTTAAAACATACATCTTTGTTCCATAGGTGGTCACATTTCAGGATTGACGATGTTATAGAAAAGCATACGAGTTAATACTATTAACATCAAGTGACAGCTTGGTCTAGCACTTTGCTGTTTGTCCCTAGATTTTAAGTGAATTTGAGAACTATTTCTGTCACGTTTCAGGCGTGGCCTCTCATGTGCTCTGACACATCACACTGGGCTGCACATGTGACATCATGTTTTCCTTAAAGAAAGAAGTCTGATGTGACCTATACAACTGCATGCTGTGAGTCACAGCATGATGCATTGGGTAGGAAATCGAAAAAGATGCCTTTGCAAAATCCACTAATAAGAGTTAACTTTTCATCTTGAGAAATACAAATGCTAAAAAAAAAAATTAAAATGCTTCTAAAAATGCCAAATTCTTCTTCATACATTGTTAAAGTCTAGATTGGTGTTTGCAATATACACTTTTGTTTTAAAGACTTAAATTAACAGATAGATAGATAGGTAGACAGATCAGCAATAGAAATAGCAGTAGAAAGGTTGTTCTCAAGTTGTTTTTCTTCCTGCTAAAAGACATTCTCAGTATGTTTTTATTTTTTAGGTAAGATAGAGGTGAAATGAGCAAATTGTGCAACAATGAGACAATGAATGCTTCTTGTTATCCTGAAATTGCAAAGTGAACAGCTCTTTGCTGGGTATTTTAAGCTGTATTGTAATCACTTTCGTGATGATAACTGGCTGAATTTCAAACTCACTTCACTTATTGTGCTGTTACCTTCATAGCAGGATTTTATCTTCTCTCTGAACTCTATTCACAGCAGAGCCTCGACAGCATTGAGTACACAGCTGGTTTTTCCAGCGATTGGGTGTTGTGGAGCATCTCAGCATTTTTAAATCACAAGTAACTGGACTCTGGTCCCAGCTAAATGTCCGCTGAAGTCAGACACATAAAACAGATATATCATACTGTTACAAATAAATCCTGAACCCTTCCAGCCTACCAGAGAGCACCTTTAGAGTGGTAGCCCCTCTCTAACAGAAAGCATAGTGCGTCTGTGGAGCGGGGGGATGCCGGAGCCACGGACACAAGCCTCCTTGCAGCCCATTGCCGTGGTTATAGCTCACCATTTTCCATGACTGCCTACCTTACAGAGGCTTGGCAGTCATGGAAATGGCTTTTCTATCGCTGCCCACTGAGCTGCTTGTGTTAGACAAGTCAATCAAAAAAAACTAGTTTGAACATCAGATTTATTTTGCTCATTTTCACTGAGATGGGAGCGCTTGCACAGGTAGTTGAGGGCCATAGCCTCTAAGAGTAGGTAGCACTGAAATACATCTTCTATTGGCAGAGCCACATCCAGGACAGATTGCCCACAATCTGTTTAACTCTGAGTGTCATGCTACGGTACCTAAGCTTTTCTGGGATTTGAACTAGCTCATTTAAAACTTTCCCAGGTCTCTCCAGGTTAAAGAGCATCCTGTGAAGAGTAGACATCTCCACAAACAAAATCCTTCTCCTGACCCTGGAAGATCATGGCTGCATTAGCCCCTGAATTGTCTTTGGATTTGCCTTCCCAGCAGTGCAAAGTATTTTGATGCAAGGCAGGAAAAGTTAGCAACAATCTGTGATGCTCATACATTGTGAATAATCCTCCATGCTGATGGAGCAAAGTTGCATGACTGAGGGCCAAAGATGCTAGTTGAAAAAGCTTGGAATAAATTCAGGATGTATCAGACTGTCCACTGCCAGTGAGGGTCCAGTTCAATAAAAGTCCTTTGGTGTGAGCCTGCATTGCATTAATAACTTTATTAGCTTCAGCTGGGCATGTAAAATCAAATGCTGCAAATACTCACACCATCCTCTATGTTTCATCCTCTTGGTTTTTGCTGGCATGATGGAATATTGTCCTATATAGTTATTTGCCTGGCTTCCTTCTTCCCCTGCTGTGGTCAGCGATAAACAAGAAAGAGTGTCTCTTCTCCACAAAGCTCTCACCCTTCTCCACCTCCCTGAGAGCTCAGTGGCAGCTACAGATTATCCTTTAAATAGAGACTCCTCTGATTCTCTGAGGAATCAGCAGTGCAGATTCACTGTTTCCTTGCCGTTGCCTGCAACAGCCCTCTCACATCAGCCTGCTCCAAAAGAAATATGGTCAAGTGAACCAAATACTTCTAGCAATTAAATTTGTGATGGTCTCTGAGAAAATACCCTCACTCAGTAATTTTTGTTTGTTTTTTAATTTTGCTCAGGCAGCACCTGTAGTCTACTTTTGAACTAGTTTTTTTATTTAAGTAAGCCAGAGCCATTAAAATAATACATATATTTAAGCATATTCAAATTCCAGTTATAAAAATACAACTGTTGCTAACTAAATTTAATGCATACATGTTTGTGAACAATGAAATCTACATATGTATCTGTAATGCTGCTTCTATCAGCTTTGCACCTCACATTTATGCTGGCAGGGAATTTTTGAAAAGGAGTTAAATAAATCTGAATGCTAATTAAGCTTCAGCATAAGAAAGCGTTTAGGTACATTGTCAAAATCAAATGAATTGATTTGCTCACAGTTCTGTACATTTTGATTCAAGTTCAAAGTCCAAAATTTTCTTCCACTGTGCAATTACACATCTGCACATAGAATCGTGTGCCCTTCATTCAATCACTGCCTTACATTAGATGAATGTTAGTCATATCTTGTTATAAATTAAACCTCTCTATAAGAAATAACTAAGGTAGTACTAGAATGGCATTCCCATTCGTATTGTCTACTCTATATCTGCATTAAGCAAGTATTTCCTTGAATACTAATTTTAAAATTAATTGGATGTTATGTTTGGTAATTTCATTGCATAATATATATGACTGGAGTCATTAATTTGTGCATAACATTAATGTAAAATTCATCTGGAATCTTCTGCTTGAGGGGAAGGTAAAAAGCAGCTTGTTTGCAGCAACAGTGATGGAAGACAGACTCAAGATGCTCATAGAAAGTGTATATCATTTGAAGGAGGGAAATTGAGTTTATCCAAAAGCAAGCACACTGGAAGAGAAAAATTTAAGCCAAAACATTTTTTTCTGAGGCAACAGTGGACAAAGGAACCACCTTTATTTTCGTAGCTGGATAAGTGCCCTCTGTAATGAAAGCAGGGAAAGAAACATTCAGGTGACAGCTTAAGTGATTTATACTTAGTGATGTCCAGAAAAACTGATTCAAACTTTGAAGATAAATGGAGTATCTCCCTGCTTTACATCAACTTAAAGCAGAACTTGCTTGTGGGTAGTAGAGGAAATAGAGGACTTTTAACTAAGGCACAAAAGTCCTTTGTAAGGTAGACCTGCTGTGATTTTTTTAATAGATATAATGTTAGTACTTAGCAGAGTGTCTTTCTGTGGCCCCTTGACATTTAAACAGGAATCTATTAGTCAACTGATGTCATTAGCTAAAGTACATTCTTTCTAAGGATGACACTGATGGTCTAATCGATCATCATTATTAAGCTAACATCAATCAACTGCAGGTAGACTTCAGCAGCTGCCTGATAGATCTAGTTCCTCTACTAAAGTTGGAGACAATGGATTTCTTTTAAATTCCTTGCTTTTTAAAACTCACAAAATGTTTACAGGCCGAATTCTGCCGCTCATTTCCATAGTGGTGTGCTTTTATATTTACGCTAGTGTAGGAAAATAAGAGGAATCTGTATTTCCTTGTTTCAGCAATAGGAAGACAATAAAAGTGTCATGGTTGTGACATAGCGCTTCAGAAGAATAAGACAGTTGCCTGTTAGTTGCCAAAGACAAAATTTATTGACAAGTCTCAGCTTTAAACATCATTCTTATACAGTGAAATCAACTTATAGAAATTCCTAGTCTTTTTCGCAGCAAATTTAGCAAAAAAAAATGAAGGGACATCCTAGAAATAAGATGAATGTTGATCTGAACATTTATTCATCCATCACTGACTGCATTCACTGTGCTCCCTTGGACTGTGGAAGCTATTTTATAGACAATTTTATACGTATGTTGAGCAAAGTTGGCAACTATTAGAATGATAATAATTTTGCTCAGGGAATGGGATACCACCAGCTTCTGGGCTGAGTTGCTTCTGCGTTTGCTGATGGGAAGGGAGTGAATCACAACAGAGTAGGTGTGGGTGGATAGTGACCTCCATCAAGGTGATACTTCCAGCAGTAAACAACTGTGAGGAAAGAATTGAGTTTTGCCAGGAAAAGAGCAGGCAAACATTGTCCTCTTCAAGGAATTAAAAAAGAAGTAGAGTTTAAAACACTTCTTTAGTCACTATTTGGTTATTTTTCTTCTACAATAATGTAGGACTGATTTTTTTAGTGCTAACCAGCTCACCAGCTCTATGTTCCTTATAGCAGAGATCTGGCACCCAGCTCTGGAGCTGGTAAATTCACATGGCTGAAGCAATCCACATTACCAAGCCCATGTTCAGGAAGGATCCATTACCACTGAGGTTTTAAAGATTGTACAGACAGAGAAGTCCCTGACCATGAGTAAACAGAATGTGGACATGCCGTGTCTAAAATGGGCCTCTGCTCTCTGAGAAATTTCTTGCTCATTTCAAAGACCCATGCCTTGATGGTTGCCTTCAGGACAGCAGCAAGGTCATGAAGTCATCCCAAAAAGTCATGTTTTCTTCCAGTGGCAGTGAGAGCAGGATAGGCAGAGTCTGTGCTGTAGGAAGGAGATGTCGAACCAGCCTCTGAAAGACAGAAACAAAAGGGAGAAGAGCAGCAAGCCAAGATGGGGGTGCCTGTCAGGTCTGCCTCATCCCTGTCAGATGTCAGCTGCCTCTACTGCTTCTAACTATAAATGTGACAGATAGGTGCCTCATGCCAATGAGAGCTTATAATCATGCATGATGAAAAGATCCGAGATTATGGTGCTGTCAGTGGATTCTGTCTCAAACTGGAAATTTATATTTAGTATTTACTTCACTTGAAGTCACTTAACTTATTTACCACAGTTCTTAACCAATTCTGGGCTCTGCTCGCTCCACCCTTACATCTGACTGAGAAGTTATGGAATGTTTATTTAGTCCTCCTGTGACAGGCAGATGCCCACCCGTCAAAGAAATTCAGTAATATTTGGGTATCTCAGAGCTCCCTTAGAGCCTGTGCCCACTGATTGCCAAGCAAATGGAAAGTGCTGTATCTTAACCCAATCCTTCAGCACTGCTATAAGCGATGGCTCAAGCTGCCGAAGACCTGGGGAGGTAAAAGCAGTCAACAGCATATTCTTGGATATCCATTAAGTGATGCAAATTACTAGATATGGTAATTATTCAAGGTACCTATTCCAAGTGCTACCTACTTCTTTTTCAGATTCAAAGCAAGCTCTCCAGTTACCTGCACTTCTCCATCAGCCCACCAGTAACTGGTTGACGGAAAACTTAATGTGAGCCAACAGTGTGCCCAGGTGGCTAAGAGGGCCAATGGCATCCTGGTCTGTATTAGGAACAGTGTGGTCAGTCGGACGAGGGAAGTTATTCTTCCCCTGTCCTCAGCGCTGGTCAGACCACATCTTGAGTACTGTGTGCAGTTCTGGGACCCCAGTTCAAGAAGGATGTTGAACTGCTTGAGAGGGTCCAGAGAAGGGTGATAAGGATGGTGAAGGGACTGGAGAACAAACCCTGTGGGGAGCGACTGTGGGAACTGGGATTGTTCAGCCTGGAGAAGAGGAGGCTCAGAGGTGACCTCATTGCTGTTTACAACTACCGGAAGAGAGGTTTGCAGTCGGGTGAGTGCAAATCTCTTCTCTCAGGCTGCCAGCACCAGAACAAGAGGACATGGCCTTAAGGTATGCCAGGGGAGGTTTAGGCTGGATGTTAGGAAGAGCTTTTTCATAGAGAGAGTGATCTCTCAGTGGAATGGTCTGCCCAGGGAGGTGGTGGAGTCACCATCCCTGAAAGTGTTTAAGAAAAAACTGGATGAGGAGCTCAGTGACATGGTCTAGACAATGGGAGGCTCGGATGGACTGAGTGTGGAAGTGTGGAGCCCATGGCTCCAGGGTTGGGGGTTCAATCCCTGGGTGGGAGTTCGCTTGGGAGTTGGACTAGATGATCCTTGTGGGTCCCTTCCAACCCAGAATATCCTGTGAACTGCACCAGGATCATCTTGTCACTGTAAATTTACTGAGAAGGCTCAAGAGCTACAGTTTTCTAAGGTGGATGAGTTCTCACCAGAATGAATATTGCACCAGAACAACTGCCTTTAGGCAGACTCTGATAGCACCTCTGGACATTATTTATTCAGAGAGTGTATTTGCTTGAAGCAAAAAGAGTAATGTGACACAATGGCAGTTCAGCTTTAGTAAAATCAACTGCACTGAGACAAGAGGCAGATCATCAAACAGACAAATAGGCTTTCATGGATTTCTTGCTCTTCTTCCAGTTAAAAGTCATAACTAGTCTAGTTCTTGGTTGGCCTCAGCATAACCTGATCATCAAGAAACCATAGACTGTCTATGGTCCTTATTCCCAGAAACGTTGTGTTTGAACCCAAAACAAACAAAAAAAAGAGATGGATTCTCTGTCTCAACAATCCTGTGAGTGATAACCACATGTGATTTTACTCCTTAATGGTGGACTATCACAGGAGACTACTGTGAGATAGATATAAATATATTATGGCTGATGTACATACCTGCAGAAGTGAGAGTTAGTTGGAATCTTTCACTCTTTGTGAAATTATTCTTGAATTTGCAATAGACTCCACAGTTACCCAGCAAATGAGTTCTCATGGGCTCACAACCCGCTGGGGTATAGCTATAAATTATGTCCCTGATAGATTTTAAACCTGACCTTATATATCATATGTATTTAGCATAGACATCTAGGTTACAGCACCCAGCTCACAGCAGTCAGTTCCGTATGCTGTGTACAAAATTTCTTAATCTATACATGAAAAAGCACTGATTATAGGTTGCCAGATGCACTTCTTGTGAACTGACTTTTCTACTTCTGAATCACTTTCTTTTGATCTGCTTATACCAAATTGTGGACACATTCTCTGTTTGCCATTTTAATTTCATGCGCTATTTTTAATGTTGCAAAATGGCAGTACTGGAATTATGACTTTAAATAAACAGAGTAATCCGTACTTCATTAATTGTGCTAATAAATATTTATTTAGTTAACAGCAGAAGTAAAAAATCTTTTCCAACCCCATCAAATTGACAATATCCTGCACCGTTAATTACTTGTTTTCATGGTTCACCTGAGTAAAAAAAAAATCTAGAAGTTTCATGTTCATTTGTTGTGGACAAATAAACGTAGCTTTAGTAAATAATACTGTTATATTCTCCATTTAAAATTGTATAACACTGTTTTGCCACCACACAGCTCTTGTCTAACAGACTGGCTCAACATATCTTAAGACACCAGAAAGAATAAGACTTTTCCTGTAAGGAAAACTTTCTGACTACATCTGAATATTCTCTGCTCAAATTCTAGGCATAACTAAGCAGAACAAGTCTGAATAGAAGCCTATTTGCTTTTTGGTACCTTTCATGAAGAGGAGCTGTTGCTTGCTCTGACCTTTCTCAGAATGATGCACCGTCCCTATACCTGAAAGGCTCAACTTGACTTTTGCAATACCTACTTCTGGAAGAGGGGCTAATCAGAATCCAACAGAAATAAATCAAATCAGTGACCTTTACTTTAAATACATCTATAACTTCTTCCAGTGATCTAATGGCTTTCTCTTTCCCATCTAAGGCTGATGGGGTGAAGAACTTACCTATCTGTTGCAGACTGTGCAAGTCCTTACTGTTTTTCAGTCAAGACCAACCCAAACATAAAGTTTCCCAGGTTCTTTGGGCACTGATCTGTCTTTTAAATACTGAGGAGAATTTGTTCTCACTTATACCCACAGAAATCAAGCAGGTGACTCAGCATGTCCTGAAGGTAATAAATCCTCCAGGACTCCCTCCCAATTTGACTCCTTATTCAGACACAGTTTCCCATTTATCACACATCATCGTGATATCCAGGAACACTTCCTGATGTTTGAACAAAAGTATTTAATTTACAAACTTCCAACACACATCACTTTACAGAAAAATAAGTCTGCAGTTTGTTCAGATTATTTGTTTACTCCCTGGTCAGTGCTAAAACACGCAATGTTTAGGAAAGACTGCATCAACTTTTTCAAAGTATATGAGGGAAAATCAAACCTTTCCAAAAACCTTGTTGAACATCAGAACCAAATGCCTTTGCTCAGAGGGGCTAGTTTCTGCTCATCTGTGAAATGTTATTAGAATTAAGTTAAATTAAAATTTCTCCAAAACACCAGGATTTTTCAAGCTTTCCAAGAAATGACAGAAAAATTGGGTTTTGCAAATAAAGTCAGTACTAAACTTTGGTTGCCTTTTAGAAACTGCAACTCAGTGTATGGCTCTTAAGATCGTATTTCTTGACCTCTCGTCAGGAACCCTAACTTATCTTGTGAGCATTTCTAAGTCACATCAAGTTGAAGCTTCCTGAAATCCCCTGGCCTAGAGCTTTTAACATGTCTATTGACTCCTCACTACTCCCCTCCTCACCTTTGTCCTTACAGACGATTACTCTCTTAATGCCTACAAAATTCAAACCAAGATTCTTGTAGCCCTGAGGCTGAGAATACAATTTTTTTCTGGTGCTGCCTCTCAGTTCCAAGATGCTGAATCTTAAAATGCCCGCATCTTCTGGGGATCTTGCACTAAAGCATGCCAGGGAGAAATGAAACTGAATCGTGGGGGCAAAGCAAGGAGAAGGAAAACAAAGCCAGCAGTGATAGATTTGTGAAAAGTAGACTTAGGTCAGTAGCATCAATACTGTTTTACAACCATTTCTCTACTTTGCCCTTTGAAAAATGGACTTCCATATTTGTGTTTGGCAAGATACTGAAATTTACTAATAAATATTTATGTTTATTTTTTATTTAAGTAAATGTAAGTAAAATGTTACAGCTGATGTGTTCTGGTGTGTTCTGGTTCTCCTGAATATATAGTATAATAAAAAAAGAAAGATAACCTTAAGAAAGTAGGATATTATGAATAAGAAAATTAAATGGGTTTATTCTTAAAACATAACAGCAACTTTTTAATTTAAAAAAAATATGCACCAGTTCTCTGTGTATTAAATGTTAATTGCCAGGAGAGTTCATATAAAGAAATGTTTATGCATCTAAGATATCGAAACAACAATAGATTTATTCAAATATTCTTCTGGGGCTTATTCTGGTGAATGTTTGAATGCAGGTGACTTATTAAAGACAAGAGTGTTAAAGCATGCCAGTTTTATCTTCAGCTAATATAAATCAATCCAAAAGTCTCATTCTTCATTCTCTTGCATCGGTGAGGTACGTAGTATCACTACCAGTGATATCACTAACCTTATAACCAGCAAGAATTTATGCTAAGAGAGAGGAAAATCATTGTAGTATACTCTTCATGCTGTATAATGACCAGGGTTTACACGTATTTCTTTTGGGCATAAAGCAAATGCTAATATGATTATGAATATTATGAATAAACATCACTTACCACGAAGCTTTGTACAAAATCCATAAAAACAGACAAAAATGCATTCTTTTCTTGGTCTATTGGATTTCTTCCCTTTCATACTATGGTGTGGTGCTCCCTTCAGGCAGAAGTCTATAAGACCTCTAAGGTCTTACAGGTTCACAGGTCATTCTGAGTGGGAAGGGACCCATGAGGATCATCCAGTCCAACTCCCAGGTGAATGCCCACACAGAGATCACACCCCCAGCCCTGGAGCCATGGACACCACGCTCTGTCCATCCGAACCTCCCATTGTCTAGACCATGTCACTGAGTTCCTCACTCAGTCTTTTCTTAAACACCTCCAGGGATGGCAACTCCACCACCTCCATGGGCAGACCATTCCAAT
>WEKX01003008.1:118865-153819 GCA_013390025.1 Pitta sordida
GCCCTTCTTGTGGATGGGTGTCACATTAGCCAATTTCCAGTCATCCGGTACGTCACCAATAAGCCAGGACTCTTGGTAAATTATGGAGAGCGGCTTAGCAAGTTCATCTGTCAGCTCTTTCATCACCCTAGGGTGGATCCCATCTGGTCCCATGGACTTGTGAGGATCCAAGCCACTCAGCAAGTCTCTAACTACCTCCTCCTGGATTACAGGGGGGTTATACTGCACCCCTATTCCTTCCTCCAGTTCAGAAGTCCAATTGTCCTGCAGGTAGTCTGTCTTACTGTTAAAAACAGAGGCATAGTATGTATTAAGTTATCTCTGCCTTTTCCTTATCTCTAGTTGCTATATTCCCCTCTGCATCCAATAAGGAGTGAAGGTTGTTGCAACCTCTCTTTTTGCTGTTGATGTATTTATAGAAACATTTCTTGTTGTCCTTTACAGAAATGGCTAGGTTGAGTTCCATCTGGGCTTTTGCCTCTCTAATTTTTCGCCTGCATGACTTGACAACTTCCTAAAACACAGCCTATGAATAGTGCTTGCACTCTAGTCTTGAATCAATTAGACTAGGATCTCTAAAGAAGTTTCTTCTTTCTCTGGATATTGAATACCTGACTGCAGTTATCTTCTTTGTCTGACAGGAGGTGAAACCAGAGACTGCTCTAAATATGAGGCTTCACTTGGAAGGAATAGAGATGGAGAAGGCAAGAGAATTCCTAAGGACTTAATTGCTCAGTATTACATTTTTTTGAGAGGGGGAAAAAATTCTACAATTTTCACTTTTCTAATGAGTCTAAATATAAAGCAAGCACATTATTCACTTTCTGCATATGTTTGCTCAGCATCCTGTACAGCTCCCATCTAGGAGAGCAGCCTACTGAAGGTCACTGGAATGCCCACTGGGGGACGGAGGAGCTTTGCTTGAAATCCACACCCTCAATAAAGCCACCAGTGGACGTGAACATCCTTCAGCTACACTCTGAAGTCCTAAAAAGTAGGCAAGAGATATCCATGTCGTTTTTCCTTTTCAGACTGGTTCTATTTTGGAGTAAGTGACTGGAGAAACAGAGGCTGCATAGCAGCCAAGAAACTCCCAGGGTGGGCAGTCAAGTGACAGGTTATCCTAACAGGGTGACAGGTCATCTGGGTTTGGCTCCTGCTTGTGTGGGTATTTCATTGTTTGTACACAGGGGGATAACAGGGATAGGAATGACTGAGAACTTTTTTTCTTCTCACCATCTTCTGCCTGCGGCTCCATCTTAAAAAATCTACGCATTGAAACAATCTCTGAGACACTCAGAAATGTAGACTTTAAAACTGCTTTCAGAGGGTAAAGCTGGCCCAGCATCTTCCATAATGTGGTAGGGAATGCTCTTGCCCTTGAGTTACTGATCTAAACGGGAGCCACTGCCACCAAAATTTTTAGGATTTATAGTTTCACGGGGAAAAAAAAAGAAGGCAATTACACATGTTTAAACCTGAATAAAGTTTGGTCCCCATTTTTCCGTCTATCAATTATTCATGCAGCCCTAATTTTGTGCCTCTATTTTCCTTATTCAAGAACTCTGAGTCCACAGAAGATTATAAAGATATTGAGAAGAAAGAAAAGAGGGAAAAAAAATTATCTACCTTTGATATTTCTTTATACAGTATGCTAAAAGCATTAACTGTTGCAGAGGTTTACTTGTTCAAAATGCTGTGTTTATATAAACTTAATAAAAACTGTCATGGTTTAGAGCTATCTAAACAACAACAGAATACTAGTATAGAAAAGGTACATGAATTCCCTAGTGGATAAACTTACCAATGGATAAACTTACTGCCTGTTTGGTGTTCTGCAGAGGCCACTGCTGAGGATAAATGCTCCAGCCTGAACAGAAGAAGGTAAAATGCACATATTTGCTGTGACCTTTGACACCTCACTAGTACCAGCTGCTAAACTGCATAAGAAGAGGACTGCTGAGAAGAAAGGGCCATGATGTCAACATAAGAAGGAATGAAACGAAAAAGGTAGTGGGCAGAATGATGTAAAGACTGTCCTTTGCCACTGCAGGAAAATCAAAACAAGGACCCCAGGGAAAAGCCTCCCTCAAAAGCCACATACTCCCTCCCAGGAGTGCACTAAGCTCTGTCAAACACCCACCTGGATGGACAGTCTTGCTGAAGGCTGCTCCTGACCTTTTCCCGCAGCCAGTGACAACTCCCCTTCCAGACCAAACGTATTTACTAGCAGCTATGTTTACCTTGTTCCTGCAATTCAGCAAAAACCCGCCCTGTCCACAGAGTATTCTGAAGGTGATGTGGTTACTGATGTGGTTGGGCTTTGCACTTGCACCCAGATCCACGCATGGGGACTGGGTAGCTGGTAGGCAGCTAACAGCAGAACTTGGAGCCACTGCTGGCAGAAAGTGTCTCTACTGAAGAGAAGTCTGCCTTATTTATTTATTTATTTGTGTATTTTGATTTGATGTGCATAAATGCCTCTAAGTACTCTGACAGCAATTAAATTTACAACCTTCACAGGATTATTCTGTGAATTATGCCAATGTAGGTATTGACAAGGTGCCTGTAAAACCATACTGTTCCAGCACACAAAATGAACATATGTGTCATGCTGAGGGAGCAGTACTGTTGTTGGTGTTCACTCACCTCCCACATGAAATGCCATCATACCTGCTAAATGACACTTGAAAATGTGTTAGCACTTAACTAGAAATATTTTCAAAATAACACTTGAACACAAGAATCCTTAACTGCTGGAAACTTTCCCCTAATTTCCTGCTAACATTTACTTGCTGAAGAAGCTCACTTCCCAAACAAAATTCAAGAAAATGTTAGGAGACCTACTGACTGAGCTGAATGCCCAGACCATGAATGGTTTTTAATGAGGTCTTGACATTTCTCATTATGACCCTGCTTAACACAATGCTCTTCAATTTTGTTTCCTGAAAATATGTTGTATTGAAAAGGAAGAAACTAAAAGTGTAAACACCTCACATAAGGTCACCCACACCATGTTAAAGACAAACTGCTGAGAACATTACTGTTGCACAGGCAAGCACTTAAGAAAATATTTGAATTAAATTTGCCCATGGAAAAAGTGTTGCCTGATGCTGGTACTGAAGACAGTCATAGGGCAAACGAGGGGTGTGATAATCCCCTGTGCAAGGATCTTACAGGCAACCTGATCATGTCATTTTGCATCTTCTGATGCCTGAAGCTTTCAAACACAATGTTCTGCTCAGTTGGTTCGTATGGAATTTTCTATCTCTGTTAGAAATGCTGGAAATGCTCTATGTTTTTTTCACGGTAGTGCTCACCACGGTAGTGCTGGACCACAGCCACTACAGCAGGACCATAATCACTACAGAGCCACCAGACAAGACAGGAACAAACATGATTTCTGGAGGGCTCTTCTTCAGACCCACTTTAACTCCAGCTTCTGGTCAGGGCTGTGGCTTGACCCTGCGGCATGAGAGCAGGAGAGCTGAAGGTGAAACAGAATCTCAGCCCCGGTATTTCACAAGATAGCACTGCTATGAAATTGTACTGTGTCTGCCTGAGATAGAGTTAGCTTTCTTCATCACACTTCATATGATGCCATGGTTTGGATTTCTGCCTAGAACAGTGTTACTAACACAGCAATCTTTTACCTATTCCTGAGCAGTGCTTACACAGCATCAAGGCTTTCTCTGTCCGTCACTCTGCCCCTCGAGGAGCTGGCTAGGGGTGGGCATGAGGCTGGGAGAGGGAAACAGCTGGGCCAGGTGACTTGAATTACCCAAGGGAATTTTACACACCATATAAACCTGGAAAGACCATCTTTCAGATGGCTCTTTTCCAAACTAGCCATTGCTCAGAGACTGACTTGTCATTGTGGAGATGATTATCCTTTGCATAATTTTTTTATGTCTCTCGTCCCTTCACTTACTAAATTGTTTTTATCTCAGCTTAGTAGTTTTCTCAGTTTTGCTCTTTCCATTTTCTCCCCCATCCCACTGAGGGAATGGGTTTAGTTGCTAACCCGGATCAAACAACCACAGAACACTTGGTTTTCCTGTTGTTTTCAGTAGTTAGTTCAAGAGCTGGATACAAGATGGACATTCAACATTTCACCACAACAACAATAGCACCAAGAAAAATGATGCTGTTGGTGCTGTAAAGCCAGCAGGCAGAATCCACCTTTTAGTCTAACAAGTTGCGGAATCCAATCAGGAGTCTTCTCTGGCTGGTAGAGAAAAGCAAACAACCCTGTGCTACCTGAATCTAGGAGTTGGGTAACTAATGAATATGTTGTAGGAGAGATGGCAGTCACCAGCTAAAGAAAATCTTGCTCCTCTCTTCAAACTTATAACTTTGATTCAAGGTTTAAATGTCACTGCTTGTCACATCCACTTTTGCCTGCCTCAGGCTAGTTCTACGATAGAAATGTCTCCGTATTCTTCTGTGCTTAGAAGTGATTTTCAGTGGACCTGACATTTTCCTGACCACAGATTGTGATGACTAATGACGATATATAAGTCATGTTCTAACTTGCAGTTTGACAGCAGTCAGAAAATTCAAGAATTGTTGTGCTTCAGAATGCAGGAAGTCCTGAGCCATGATACAAATTCTTACTCACACCATTACCTTAGGACATGAGTTTTCAACAGGTTTACAAGGTGATTTGATTTGTTTGTTTCCAATAATGTTATTAGAGCTTCTGTTTTACTTGAAATAACTCATCACTTGAGCTCTATTTGTTTTGCAATTTTCTTTAAATTTCAAAAGAGTTAATTAAAGGGTTCAGTGTAGAGCTCCTATAGTCAAGTGCAGTGACCTATGGTTACAATTCAACAACAGAGTATTTGTGATATGTCTACCACCGGAAGCATGGAGCAGGCATCACTGTCAGACTGTCTTCTACATGATGACCTCATGACACAGGGACTGATACAAACCATAACCAACTTTGCTATTTACAGGCATAGCAACAAAAATGAATTAGCTGTAGAAGTTTCCTGAAGTTGCGCAGAATTCTGAATGATCTAAAAATACGCTATTAGCCCTCCCTCCTTCTTTGAAGGGGTGTCATAGTCCATCAATTTTTGAAGGTGGGTAGATTTTTTTTAAGTACGTAGTATTAATATGCACAAAAATTAGTCCACTTTTAATATGCATCAAAAATACTCACGAAGTAGCCACCTTTTGAAGGTCTGGGCCATTTTGAATACGATTTAATGGCAAGTGTGAAAAACAAATGAGTGTCATAAGTAGTCCCCGGAGATTTCCAAATGCCATAAGTAGACAGAGAGTTATTGATTGTTGCTCAACATGCCAGTAGAAAATAATGGGGTAACAGCATCTGTGCTGTAGCAAGTAAAGTTATTCTGTCTGTTGTGCCAGCACCAATATTTGGACATGTCCAGGGCTGAAGACTCATTATTTGTAATGCCAGCTCCACTGTAACCAGAAGGGACAGCAACCAGGTTCCCGAGCCCTTGTGCTTTTGCTCTCTTGCACCAAAATCGTGAAGCAGTTTGAGGAAGAAAAGGCAAATCAATAAGTAATTATTTTACAGCCCTCACCACTCTTTGCCCATGTCAACTAATTGAGCTAATAAATAATTCATGGTTTTCTTGCTACCTTGCTGGAGACCAGTGTCAGTTTCCTCCAATGTGTCATTGCTGTTGATTGAAAGGGGACGAGGATGATCTTTCCCCATCTCCTCTCAGTCACGAGTGGCCTCATGAGTTTGACAGTGGGAACTCAGGGTCTGTGCCAAGATAAGCAGGGCTGGGGGGGGAAGGAAGGCCCAGGGTGCCCAGACTGCCTAATAACAGGGTATTAGGCATTGTTTTTTGTCTGCTGATAACAACACAAGCGGGTCTGGAGTCTGATGTACATGGCCCTCACCCCATGTATCTCCAATGTAGTTCATATGAGATGACAACTGGGGGCACTCAAGGGTCTGGGAGCTCCTTGCAAAGCAGTGGGGGGCCATGGTAGCCCATCCACTCCCACTCCAACCAGGAACAGGTCATCAGGGGGCACTAGGGTGGCCCCAGTCCCAGGCATCAGGCACTTTCCTGAGGATAGGCCGACGCTGGGATGGCATGTCAGCCCACAGATGGGTATCAGGAACAGATCCAGAGAGAATAATCAGGGTTAGACAAGTTCAAGGTGGTCGGGCTCAGTTCTGGCCACATCATCCCTATGACCACAGGGGCAGGGACTGCCCTCAGCTGCACCAGCAATGGGCTGCCCTGAGCCTGGCAGCCAGTGCCAGGAGCAAGGAGATGTGCTCAGGGCCCTGGCAGGCAGAACAGCTAAAACTCTCATGAGATAGGTTTGGAAGAGCTGGAGAAAGCAGGTAAGCTGTGGGGACATCTTCATCCACTTTTATTTGTCACTGGTGAGGTCACACCTCATATTCCTTCTTCAGTTTTAGGCCACTTGCTACAACAAAAACACTGAGGTGCTGAAGTGTGTCCAGAGATTGGCAACAGAGTTTGTGAAGGGTCTGGAGCACAAATCTGATAAGGAAGAGCTGAGGGAGCTGGGGGTGTTTAGCCTGGAGAAAAGGAGGCGCAGAGAGGACCTTATTGCCCTCTACAACTGCCTGAAAGGAGGTTGTAGCAAAGTAGGGGTTGGTCTCTTCTCTCAGGTAGCAAGAGACAAGACAAGAAGAAATGGCCTCAAGCTGAGACAGAGGAGGTTTAAATAAGATATTAGGAAAAAAAATTCACCTAAAGCCTTGTAGAGCATTGGAACAGAATGCTCAGGGAAGTGGTGGAATAAAACACTTTTGTAGGTGCTGTGAAGTTATTTAGATCTACAGTCAGTGAGTCTCAAACTGGCATGAGGAAGGTCTGAAGACTGGAGCCAACTGCATGTGAAAGTGGGAATTACACAAACAACCGGGAGGAGAGCAGCAGATTAATGGCTGGCAGTGTTTAAATTGTAATTCAATGAATAGGTCATGGGTGAAACCCACAACAGTTTTGTCACTGACTTCACTCTAGAATTTCAAACTGCTTTAGGTCCAACAGCACGAGCAGGGTGTCATTTCAAAGGTATTACAAATGCATTTGAACTTTAAAACAAAAAAAGGCCTCTGGCCGCCACTAACACCTCAGTTACCACTCTTTTCTCATGCTGTGCTTGTACCTGTTACTGTAACTTAAGCATGGGCAGCCACTCAGCACGAATAAGCTGCTTAAATAGGAGCTGCTTAGATTTATACCTGTCTGAGATCTTACTCTGGGAATTTGGCAGTTAGATGAAGAAAACACTAATTCTGAAATCTTTTATATTTTAAAATGAAAATACCTTTGTATTCTAAGCCTATACAAGCTGTAGCTTACTAGCAAGGTAATAGGAAACATGAGGAATAGGATACAACTCAGTTAAATCAGAAATCACGTAAGGCTTGATAATATTGGGTACTTTTACCTCCTGCAGTTGTATGCAATAGCAAGTTGGTTAATCAGGAGAGGAAATGCACGGGACAACTATAAATTATTTAATTCCAAAGTGAGAGGAAAAGATTATTAATGAGTGACACTTTCATATAATGCCCTCATGGTGAGAACACCTGTAGTTTAACGAATTAACATTTTTACAAAGATTCTTGCTTAAGCCTTATACATTTAATTTGTGCTAAACGTGCCAATTATTTATCTTTATTAATGGGATTGCTATTTTTAGATATTGGTCTCAACATGAGCAATGGGAAAATATAATCAAAAGTGGCGTCTATGATACATATTCTTTACAAGACGACTGCAGTTTTTCTCTGTGCATCCCTTTCATTCTTCAATATTTCATCTGGTCTTCCTGCAACTACCAACACAAGCCCCGACAGAGTCAGCATCTAAAGAACAGGAGTTTATAGAGACTAATTAGGTGATGTAGGAGAGTCAGTCCTATGAAGCAGCTTTTACTTTAACTTCAGGTAATATTTTTTATTAAAGCCAGGGAAGTGTCACATTTAATTCTGAGCCCCGCTCTTTGCAGTTATATCTGCCTTTTACCTGGAGTTCATCCCATGCTTGTAGCCACACAGCAGAATTGCCCTTACTATTTCACTGGTATGATTTCTTCCTGGTCTGTTCCTTCCACTCAGAGAGTTTTGTTCCTCCTTTAAGCAGATTATATTTCAACTGCAAAACATATAGAAACCAAGGTGGGAAGGGAGCTCAGGATTTCCCCTGATTCTACTGCCCTTTGAAAGCAAGGCCTCAGATTATGTTACCAAGGGCTCTGACAAGACAAGACAAGTAGAATAATTTGTATTCATTATGTCTTGTCCTGTAAACCTTTGTCCAGTTTATGGGGCACCAGATTACCAAGTACTGTAAATCAGCACAGTTCTGCTAACACTAACCATCTGCAAAGGTGACCCCCTAGCATTAGGTATCTATGTTTCTCTGCCCTGACCTGACATCAGAGCAAATATCCCTGGGAGTCTCAGCATGAGAGGCCACAACCAGGGACCAGGGTCCATGAATACAGGTATCAAACTGCCTGCCTAATTGACCTGAGCACCTCTGCAAATGATGTATACCAGGGGCACTTGGCCTACAGCTTTTGGGTTAGAGCCAGCCAGTCTGAAGACTAATCTGTCTTCTGCAAAAGTCACAGAAATGTTGGCAGGAGCTGATTGGAAGCCAGAGAAGTTGTTCTAGCAGACTGTGACCTACTGCCTCCTTCTCCTGAAGCAGTGCAGCCACTTCCTCTTGCATCCAAACTCGTGACCTGTTGCACTTACATGCTCTTGTGGATTTGGCTCATGTGACAGAACATGTTGGATTTCACAACAGAGAAACTGCCACTGCATAGAGCCCACAAGACCTCCCATACAACCCCTCTGTTCAATGCCAACACATATTAGACTCAGCCCCTACTTTATCCTAACCTTTCCCTAGCTTAAGTGACTGTTTAGATACATTTCTTCCTTCAGGTTTAGGAATTTTGGAGTTTGTGGAGTTTTGGGGGTTTTGCATTTTTTGCAGGAGAATTTTTTTGGAGGCAGGAACAGTTCTTGACTGAATAGTTACAGCTTGGGTTAGGAATAAATACTCTTGATTATTGACCAAACTCCAGCCAAACACAGCAAGACAATTAGAAAGGTCCTTTAGGACAGGAAAAGAAGTGGTTTTCCCATATGCAGAGAATACTGAGGAGTAATCAGGAGGCAAAGCACCTGCCAGAGCAGTGAATCGTCACACTGTCAGCAATATATCAAACATTGTAATTGAACTTCAGAAGAAAACTGGAAATCAAGAAATGAAAAGGCTAGAAAAATTCATTTTGGAGACTCACTCATAAGTAATACAGTCCTTCCACACCCTCCTACCCTAGACGAAGTAATTACATATGAGGTGTAATAGAGAACTGGATCTAGATTGCTGTTTTATTGAAGAGATGTGGCATGGATCCGATTCCCTTTGCCCTAGAGATGTGGAAACGAGTTCAACCTAGGCAACAGGGAGAGCAAATAACAAAAAACTATACTTAAGACTACTTAGAGAAAATTCAGTTTGAATTAAACCTAGAAAGTGTGACTGAACATGACTGCTACGTGTCAGTGACAGGCACACCATGAAAATTAACTTTTTTTAAATGCAGCCTTTTTTAAAAGAGACACCACACTGAGAAATTGAAAAATTCTCATTTACCTGAAACTGTAGGTAGCAATCTCAAATCTCTCCAGAATTTTTGGCACTAATTGGTCTTCCAAAATTTAAAACATGTGAGTTCTCACTGTCTGCTGCATCCTCCCAAAGTGGGAGGTGGAACTGAGGTCACAGCATCCATTGAGGTCACTCCTCATTCATGGCCTTCCTGGGGGAAACATCAGCCACAGGTGGCTAAGTAACCCGTGTTCTGTTTTCTTCTACCCATACTTCACCAATGTGGCCAACATCTTAAAAGTTGAAGCATCTTATTTTCCTTGACTCTGATACTTCATTATTTCACTTACTGCCATCTCACGAATTTTTTCGTAAAACTTTGTGCAAGATCTTACTGAAAATATGAACAGAGTCGAGTATCAATGAAGATTCACGCTCCAATTGGAGAGAGACTCAACTTGTTAAAGTCCTATTTAAACTAGTAATTATGAAAAAAGAATCCAAAGCAGTCTCTTTCACAACTCCCAGCTGAAGACCACTTTTGATGCAATTAAAGTAAAATAATTCTAATAAGCTCAAAAGGTATTGCACTATGTTCGATATGGAAAATTCTGTAAAAATGTCTAAAAAATAGAAAAAAGTCTCACACTGTTGAATCATTTATTCAAAAATCCATTCACTAGGAAAAGAAAAGTTGGCTAAGAAAGTTTTTATCACTTTTTCTGCTGACCTAAACCCCCAAAATTATCTTACTCTTCTTAGAAAATCAGTTGTTACCAAAACTGAAAGCCCTATTCTGAAAAAGAGCTACATGTCGAGTTATCTTTCAGCATCCACATCTGGAAGGAAAATTAAATTACATGACCTTACAAATACAGCTCATGGCTTATATACCTACATAAAATATTGAAATTATCCTGTCTAAATATCAAAATATTTTTACTGATTTGATTTAATGTTGAAGAATGGCTTTATTTTCCTTTCCAAGGAAGAATAGGAGAATCCTGAGGCAGAGATAGTTTTCTAATACAAAAGCAAAAGCAAGATATTGCTCTATGTGAAAGAATGAAAATCCACTTGTGGTCAAGCAAGAGCCTTTGTTGCGTGTACTGCTAATTTCCTCAGTGACATTATAATATGTAATATAAGACCATAAAAAAAATTTCAACATGGAAGCTGTATCTCAAACACACTTTAGAATAGTTATATTCTCAGAAATAATTACATTTAATTATTTATTAATTTATTAAACTTAAATAACTGAGTTTAATAAAGAAGTTCCTATTACACTAATTAGATATTCAAATCCACCTTGTTGCTTTTTTGACACCTCCCACGTTTCTTCTGACACAGCTGTGGATAAGATGCAGGATCCATATAGTTATTTTAGGAAAACCTTCATACAGAGAACTGTTGCAAAATCTCACAACTGATGCAGAAATGTACAAGAGGATATTATGCAGACTGATGGTCTGATTGCACTCCTTTTGTATATTAAACCAAAAGTCATCATGCAACAAATTTCAGATTTTATGCATTGTTTTACACATACAGGGCATCAGACAAGTACACACCCTTATAACCTACTGTCACTTAGGTCGATAACAGCAAAACATACCTGAAGCAAGTTTATAATTTGAGAAAGAAGATTCTATGATTTTGTTCTGACGTAGAGACTGACTGAATGTAAGCACCTGGTCCCACGTGAGGTGCCTTAGGCTCTGCCACCCTGCCTTCTGCCCTGCTCCAGCAAGACATAGATTTCCCACCAGTCCCGCGTGATACCCTCCAGCCTTACCCTGGGATGGGCCATCTCTGAATACTTACGCCAAGGGAACTGAACTGAGCACTGCCCGTCCAAATGACAAAAGTGAGATTCTTCCTTGGTTTCAGAGACATACATTTAGCTATGACAGATGTTGCCATGGGAAACAAGTGTCTAGGCTTCCCATCATTGCCAGCAGAGCTCTAATCGATACAGTCAGGGGAGGTAAAGAGCTGTCCAGCCAGCAGTTGTTTACTTTTTGGTGGGCTAAATCACTGCCCTATATGTCACTGAGCAACAAGAGCGGGTGTGCTTTGGAAAGGGAGCTGAGATCCAAAAGTGGCACCAAGATAGGCAGGGCAGCAGCCTTGCTGACACTGGACACTTTGCTGAAGCATCTGGGCAAGAAAAGCTGAGCAGATACGGCAAAGGGAACCAGCATTAGCCAACAGCCCTGTGATCCCACAGGGATGGAGCCTAGGCTGCCAAACCCCCAGGATCAGATCACTGACAGTAAGCTACACTGTCTGCTCTGAGTAGGGGTTTGATCCCTATGTCCAAGGATAGGCATCTTATTCCACTTTGTGGATGCCGTAGTGTATTCCTTCAGCTGCTGATTCAGAGGTTTGATGTCTCCTGTAGGGCCTGTGGTGTATCTGCCAGCCCTGAGTAAGTGCATTTGATTCTCTGAGGGATTTCAAGTGGCTGTATACAGGAGTTCAGACACTGATCCACACCACAGAATCCTACTTGTAGGAACCTAGTTGTAGTCTGCAACCACTCCAGGTGTCCTGCTTCAGATAACTGCTTGTATTCCCTCTGGCAGCAATGGTGAGAGAAAACCCACTTCAGAGGCAGTCCAACTAATTTTCAGGGGGTGGGACAAATGTCCCTTTAGAGGTACTTTTTTCTCTTTGTGTAGAGGAACCTAGATAGAATCACAGAATTTTTAAAGTTGGAAAAGTCCTCTAAGACCATCGAGTCCAACAGTCAACCCAGCACTGCCATCTAACCTAACACCAAACCATGTCTCCAGGTGCTACACCTAGACCTTCTCTGGCACATCTCGAGGCTGTTTCCTCTTGTCTGTCACTTGTTACTTGGCAGAAAAGACTGACTCTCAACTCTGTACAACTTCGTTTCAGGTAGTTGAAAAGGGTTATAAGGTCCCCCTGAGCCTCCTTTTCTCCAGACTAAACACCTTCAGCTCCCTCAGCTGTTCCTCACAAAACCTCTGCTCTAGATCCTTCACCAGCTTTGTTGCCCTTCTCTGTACATGCTCGAGGACCCCAATGTCCTTCTCAAAGTGAGGGGTCCTGAACTTGACACAGGATTTGAGGAGCAGCCACACCAGTGTCAAGTACAGAGGGATAATCATTGCCCTGGTCCTGCTGACCACATTATTGCTGATCCAGGCCAGGATGCCATTGGCCTTCTTGGCCACCTGGGCACACTGCTGGCTCATGTTCAACTGGCTGTCGACCACCACCCCCAGGTCCTTTTCTGCTGGCCAGCTTTCCAGCCACTCTCCCCCAAGCTTGTAACATTACATGAGATTGTTGGGACCCAAGGGCAGGACCTGGCACCTTGCCTTATTGAACCTTACACAGTTGAACTCAGACCATAGAAAGTTATCTAATAACCAGCTAAAGTTGGATGAGGTTTGTCCCAACATTTGTTTTTAGAGAAGTGGCTGTGCAAGAGATGCTGATTGAAGACTACAGCCCTTGATTCTGGTGCAAGTTCCTAATGTAAGGACTCACCACCACCGACGGCAGCTACACTGCATGTACACCTACAGTGTAAAACACTGCAGCTGGGTCTTCTAAGAAGTGCCCCAGCCCTGGTAATCTTAAATCCAGCTCCTTAGCTCCTGTCTGCATCCTCTCAGGATCTACAAATGGACAGCTGTCTCTTTTGTCTGCAGCACTTGAATCACTCAAGAAGCAAATCTCTGTGTGCCCTAATACATACAGACCCACATAAAAACAGCAAAGAGGAACAATTTCCTCATTTCAATCCAGTAATTTAGTTGAAGCAACACTCAGTCAGCAGGTGGGAGGTCTGGGCTCAGTGACCTGCTCCCAGCCTGACACACTGCTTCTCCAGAGCCCTCTCTGAAGGTGGAGAGAAGAAACTGTAGACACAAAGAATACATGAGAGTATCTAATCAGTTGTGTAGTGCTCTCATTTGAGAGAAGAGAAATTAGCACTTCAGTTTCTGCATCAGCTATTTTTTATTTCATAAAATGGGTGCCTGATATAAACCACAAACATTAATTGGCACAGAGAGTTGTGGTATCAAAGTTCTTTGTTCTTGTTCTTATACCCCAAGTAACTATGGATTCCAGTGAAAAATGAATAGAAATTACATAATTCATTTGCCTCTTTATACATCAACTCATCAGGAGCCTATTGAAATATTTCTTCCTGCTCCCTTCATCACACACCCCCACTAATCAGGCCTGGAAATTTGTTAAGGTGATTAATACAGTATTTTAGCATGAAGTGATGTAAAGGTGGAGGGTGTAATGAGTTCAGAGATAGACTCTTTTCAGTGGTGCCCACCACTAGAACCAGAGGCAGAACCAGAACCAGGTGTGCTCTAGGTGGCTTTGCTTCAGCAAGGGGTTGAACCAGGCGCAGGTCCCTTCCAGCTGCAAGCATTCTATGAGCCTGTGCTTATATCATTCACTGGGTCTGGAGGAGCACCAGTTGCATTGTGTGAGTACAGTTATTGATGTGCTTCGAGGCTGCAACAGGAGCTGTGACCAGCGAAACTCAAGTGCCAAAGTTTGGAAACTGCTGAAAATGCCCACAGAAGAGAGAACCTTGTAAAAAGAAAAGATTAGTCGGGCACATGACACATTCTGCTTTGCTCCAGGGAAAACTACTGGAAAAGGTCACTTACTCAATTTATTTTTGACCCACTTTAAACTTTGTTTAAAGGACGTGATTCTGTGAGCTCATTTACACTGTGGTGAACAGCACAGTTATTATGCCTTGGGTGCTAATCATTTCGATTAACAAAAACTAGTAATTTTGACTGGAAAATGTAAGCAGATTCATATTTTCCCTCACAGCCAAATGCACAGGGTCTCTATTAATTCCTGTCAATCCATGAAGCACAGTTAGGATTTTCTCCTCTCTTTGAGGCCAAATTCAGTATTTGGCTGCAACCTGCCCTCTTCAAAGTCTCACCTGTCACTCAGCAGGAAATCTACAATCCTGGTAGTTGTTTCAGGACACAGTTCGTCCTTCCAAGAAAGGGCAGCCTGTTTTCCTTTGTTAGCAGGTCTTCCTTTTCTCAACAACAACAACAAAAACCTTACATAATTAAAACTGTAGCTCTGTTTTAAGGTGTTTTTAAAGACAGTCTGAAAGAATGAGCTAACAGCAATGCACATAGCAATGGGAGTATAGAATTTTACACAGATTCTCCCTTAAACGGGGAGAAATGGTGAGAAACAAATTACTGTGCTATGAAAGCTGACTGTGCATCAAAGGCAAATTAAAACAACCATTCAGAAGAAAAAAATGTGATTTTTCTGTAAAAGCAGAATTATAATCAATGGCATTCTATTTAAAAGGTTTGCAGACTTATTTTTCTGTAGCTCCCTCTAGCTTGGTAGCTGGACAAAAATATTTCTAAGATTAGACTCATGAAGATGTAGACTAAATATAGGATATAAAACAACAGTTTATGAAAATAAAAATCTAAAATTTTCGTCTGTGGGTGTCTTTGGTAAGAGGTTCACTCTTAGGTAACTGGGTGCAGATCTTACTCACTTCAGTGGGAGCTGTGGGATCAGACATTTCTGAACTCAAGGACACTTTTTTCCAGGTGTGTCAATGTATGTGAAGAAGTTCTGAACCTGCTCCTCATTTTCTCCATTTCTTTAAAGCTTTGTTCTTCTCTCTGCTTTCCTATCTAAACCATTCCCCATGGTCTAACAAAGACAGACATGACTTTTGCATCCCACGTATCTCCAGTCTGGAGATTGGGTCTCCTTACTGTACCATAAAACTTCCTAAATTTGCTGAGACCAGGAGGAGTGATGTTTCCCTCGAGTAACAGCAGGAAGTACCTCAAGATGTTGCTCAGTGGAGTATTGACTTTTTTTTCATTTCGTGTCATCTTTCAGTAACACACGGAATGCAAATTCACAATTTGTAACAGCAAAACAGGAGGGAAGAAGTGCCACAGACACAGACTCCTTCAAACAGTTGGGGAGGTCATCACAGGAAGTGGAGGGCTAGTCAAGCTATTGCCAGGTATGGTCTGCACATCTCCAGCTGCAGCAGTTAAACACATCCTTCAGAATCTATATATCATTATCGGGTAGAGTCCGTTTGACATCATCTAGTAAGAAGACATTTCTCTTCAGAGTATGCGTAAAGAACAAAACTCTGATAAAATTATTTGGGTTTATTTTGCCATCATGGCCAAGGACAACATTAACTGCAGAAAGTATCAGTAATCACGGAATAAACACCAGGCAACAATATTGTTTCTATCTCAAATAAAGAAAGTTCATTTCAAAGTTGGAATGGTTACTCTTTTCCATCTAAATCATAACACTTCTTTGAGGAAACTTGACTCACTGGAAACAGAGTAAGAGCTATCATCCTTCAGGAAAGCAACGTATGACTACTCTTTCCTCCTATCTATGACTAACCCCAATTAGAATTTACTCTTTTTATAAATATTCAGGCATCATTTGATGCATTGTTAAAGGAAGATAAATCTGAAGCCATTTCTGGATGAGGAAGAATCACACAGATCATTCACAGGAGGCAAATGCACTCATCTGTTAGAAATGGGAAGTGAAAGCTCTACAAGGATAGAGCACTTTCAAACTATCTGAAGCACTTGATGGATCTTTTCCCACCCTCTGTGATTAATAGAATGCCTAAGCTATTCAGTCTCCAAGCATTTTGCTTGAGGAAGCTTTGATTTGAAAAATGAGACAAGTGCTTCCAATGCTGTCATTGATAGGAAATTAGGTGATAGAAGAGAGCACATTTAAGCAGCTCTTAAATATTCATAATTAGAGCTGTCGAACTGCAATACAGCCGCCGCTCTTTCTTCCTGCATTTACACAAGCATTCTGCCAGGACTAATGAAAACAGCAAAGCCGGGGGAATGTGGCAGTACTGAAGTACTTCAGAAGTCATCACAGGAGGACAGAGATGGGAGGGATTTTTTGTCCAGAAGACAGTATACAGACACATATAACCTTCAAGTCAGAGAGATGTACCTAATAGTTCATTTGGTATGTTGTGAGGTTTTGAGATGCTTTTTCTCCAATGAATGGTGCCATCAGAGGTGTTTCCTTCTGCTACTTCTCTGGTGCAATAACGGAGCATTTGACTTACCAACTTTTGAGTGTTTTCCTAGAAACAGATTCCAGGACATTTCTTTTCTCATGGCTCTGAGAAAAAAAAAATAAAAGGAGAAAATTATCTATTTGCATAATTAAAATAGTAATTATTTTTAAATAGCTGATTTGTTTAATTACTATGAAAATAATATATATTTGTAGATCTTTTGCTTCTAAAGTCCCAAAATTAGAGAAGGGGCTCTCAAACCAGAATATCCCAAGTATGAAAGTAGGTATATTAAAAAAAAAAAGAGGAATTCAATTTGTTATAGACTTTATTAACTTTTGTTCTAGCACTCTAATAATTTAGAACTCCAACTTAGATCAACATTTTCATTCAGTTTTGTGCACAGTGTGGCAAGAAACTGCAGATCTTCACCAGCAGACGTGTGATGTCCTTGAGCAGGCAGTTGCACAAGCAAAGCAGCACTGTCCAGTTGAGGTTGTCCCTGACTGAACAACTTCTCTGCCATGAACATTCCCAGAAGAGCAATACGTATCTGCTCCGGGTGCAAATTCTCACCGTTCAGTTCGTCACTACAAAAACATCTTCTGTTAGCACTGTTGCTCCTGCAGAAGATAATCTTTGCTTCATTTATTATTTTGTTTTCGTACAGTTTGTGTAAGTATGAATTCCTCCTGTGCTGGGAAGTCACACAAGCAAGCTACTACTGAAGGAGCTCTGGTGCAGCCAAGGCTTCAGCTTGCCGTAAAGCACATTACGGTGACTTCCAGCTGCCTTCAGGTCTGTGAGGCTGGTCCTTAAGGAGCAGCAAGGACAGATTACCATTTTTCACCTCAAATTGCAGCTACTGCTGGGACCATCTCTAAATTGGAACAGAGTTATAAGATTGACTTGAAATGCACCTGAGGGGTAGAGAGCAGTACAAGGCAGTAATTGGTACACAGAAACATTGTCTTCCAGTTTGGGGATGGGAAATGAAGACAAATGGTTTTTGCAGTTGACACTTCAGAAGGATGTATGCATGAGGAATGGAATTACTTCCAAATACTTTGGGATAGGTCCATATCCCTACACAAGTGAAATGAGTTTAGCTTGTAGAAATTAAAGGGACTGGAACCTCATGTCTCTTCTGAGACGTATCATATGTTTAGGACTAAGGAAAAATAACTGATTCACAAAACATATTGATATGGAAATTGATAACAGGAAGGAATGAAAAATTCCAAGTGCATGTAATTCTCTGGAAAGCGAGCAGAGACAAGGGTAGACTGTCCAGGGAGTAGATGCTAAATGACCCAGTGTGTCTGGCTCTGACCTCCTCAAAAGGTAGGCTGGCTCAAAGCTGCACATTCTGGATGTGTGTAATGGAAGATCAGGCAGACTAAAGTGGCCCCTACTGAGGAAACAAGTCGCTGGATTTTTATCCCTAAACGTGTGCACCCAGATCACATCAGAAAGTAGACAAACAGAAGGGGGGGTTGCAATGGGAGCAGCATGTGCTGAATGCATAGTCTATATTCATCCACATCTGTAAACAGGCTGATGGAATGTCTAAATTGTAAACAAGTATAATATCATTTTCACACAAATTTGTGATAGTCTACTTCGCTAAATTTGGTTTTTGTGCTCAATTCACCATTTCAGAAGCCTTTCTTCAGAATCAGAGTAAGGAGGAACCACACTGTTTTCCCTTCACACTGGACAATCTGTCACCACCTTGCATGTTCCTTTATAATTGTAGTTAAAACCAAAGATTTTTACCTACAAAACTGTAAAGGGCTCTAAGGAGGAATGGACTTTATAGTTTGTTAGGCTGGATCACTATGATAGTTCTTCCCAGAACAAGTAAGATAGTATTCTCCATTCCTTTGTTCAAGTGGTGGGTGGATGCTGAAACATTTCTGCTGTCACATTTTGATTTTATGTTATGTGGCTTCATTTTGAGCTTTAATTTTCTGCTTTTTATAGCTCAAGTGTAAGGAATACAGTGGAACAAATGTTTGAGCTCCTCTTCCCTCCAAAAAACAACACAACCAAAAAAGCCAAACCCTTCTGTGAATACTGATTTGCATTTTTGAACAAATTCAGGGATTACACAGTATCACAGTATCACAGTATAGATAAGGCTGGAAAGGACCTTGAAGATCATCTAGTCCAACCTATAATCCAACTAACCTATCCTCTACATCTAGATCATATCACTCAGCACCTTGTCCAGCCTCCCCTTGAACACATCCAGGGTTGGTGACTCAACCACCTCTGCAGGCAACCCATTCCACATCCGGATCACTCTTTCAGTAAAAAAACTTTTCCTAATATCAAGCCTAAACTTTCCCTGCTGAAGCTTAAGACTATGACCTCTAGTACTGTCCCCAGAGACCAAGGAGAAAAGACCAACCCCTGCCTGGCTACAACCTCCTTTTAGATAGTTAGAGACAGCAATAAGGTCACTCCCAGTTCTCTCTACAAGTAATCCAGTGAATTCTCTAATGAGAAGAAATAGCAAATATAAGCAGGGAATGCTGCGCTTTGAGCATGGGACAGGCTCAGGTCTACTGGGGAGAAGTGTTGACTTTAGCCAACCACCTTAATATTGGCCACCCCTTCTCTTGTAACAGGACATAGCTAAGGCTATGAGGACGCTGCCACAACCTGATTTCCCCCTTCACAAAGGTCAGGACAGAACTTACCCTTACACATCAGCAGCACAGTATCATTCAGGGAGGTCACACTGAATTTCTGCCACAAAGGATACAAGAGAAGAAAGGAAAAGATATTGCAAACTTTTTGGTTTTCCCCCACATTCCCTTCATGGCTGGATCCACAGAGCCAACCTACAGGTGTTTTGGGAATCACTCCTGAATTTTAGGAGCAGGAGCAGAGTGCAGCATAAAGTATAGCTGTAGAAGTGCTTTCCCCTGCAGGCAAAGCCCTGGTTTTAGTGTTTTGCTGAAATGTATTACAGTATCTTGGTCTTTGACCATGTAGAATAAGCAGGAGAATATTAACAGTACTACAGCAGTGAGGAAACAGAGAGAAATCCTGAGCCACTGAGGACAACAGGAAATTTCTGAGGGAGCTGAACTGAATCATTGTGTACTACCTCTTCACAGACATTTTAAAGACGTATATGCTGCTTTTATACTGTACCCCAGAGCACAGCACTGCTGTACCTGAGAGACTGCAGTTTCAAAGAGAGCAAAGAACAGAAATCTCTTTCCCTCATGAGAAAAACTCGTTCATTTTTAATGTGATTTTCTGCTGGTCCATCCCCTGATCTGACACACTCCAAGGTCAGGCAAGTGCCACTGGCATGTGGGAAGAAGCAAGGCTCCACAGCTGGGGAGGCAAGGGCAGGAAATGTCATCACCACCCTCTTTCAGCAGCGCCCAGCCTCTGAATCAGTTAGCTGTATCATCACTGCAGCCTGAATATCACAGTGCACGAGACTCCTGGCACTGGATGAAATATATAAAGCTGCCATGAGAGACACCAGGCAGGAGAGAAGATCACTTGGAGAAGCCTCTGTGAGCACAGGGTGCACGGGCTAAGATCAGTCTCACTGCCGTGCACAACCCCTTCTCCAGATCACAGGTTGGTTGACCACAGCTGCATCTGGTACCTCAGGGAAAGGACTGAAAGTGCATGAGATAGAAGGTGTGGCAAGAGGGGAGTATTCAACAAGGGCCGTCAAATGAGTCTGTCCAGTTTACTGGCCTGCTTTCCACCTTTAACTCTCAGGAAGTGAGCAAATATTTTTGGGGAATTCGTTAAGTAGTCTGATTGCCAAACCTGTTTATGTAAACTCATCATCATCTCAAAGCAATAAAGTATAGAATAAAAATAGACTATGAGTAAAAAAAAGAAAGAGAAAAGGACTGTGGAGAGAAAAATAGATTTTTCAGATGAGATAGAAAGAAGGAAACAAGAAAAAAGTACTCTGGATGGGGAATACATTGTACCTTGAATGGTCTTAAACTGTTGAGGACCCACACAAGAAAGACAGGATCATCTCACCTACTGGTGACACATACATAATGAGAGCTATACTGGGTTTTACTCAAATTGTCACTAAGTTTGCTGAAGAGAACCAAATACTTCTAGGGCAAGCTTTGTCTTGTCTCAAAGAAGTTATCCAGAGTGTCTCAGTGTTTCTTGTTTCTTCCGCGAGCTCTAGAAGAAGCCTAATCAATCAGCTCTATGTGGAGCACCTACAGGGTAGGCACCTAAAGATAGTTGAGGTTCTTGGCATAGTAACATACTGCACACTCCTGCTCTTCTGCTTCTTGATGTCCTCAGGGACTCTTGAGCTCTATGTTTCCCTCTTTTCAGAGAAAGGTGCCCACTACAGACAAAAGCTGTCACACTGCCCACCTGGACATCAGCTGAATGCTTGGGAAAACAGGACCTGGCACACCATAACACACAAGACAGGTAAGCTTCGATGTCTCAGGGTACCATTGACTTCCACGCTCAGTTTCTCACCATAAAGCCAATGCCTGGCCAAGTAGAAACCGGTGGGAAAACTTTGGTAAATCTTGTAGAAATAGCAACTATGTCCACTTTAATTTGTAAAACACAACTGCTGGTGGTAATGTGTCCTTCACGGTCTGGATTACGGTCTTGTGTAAATCCAGTTAAGTCAGAGGAAGTTGTAATGGGAACAGAGAACAAGCCCTAGCAGAATGACAGTAGCAGGCACATTAAGTAGCATACTAATTCAGTTCAGTAAATTGGGCACTTTCCCACTTTATTTAAATAATTATAGTGAAAGAAATATTTATAGAATGAAAAGTTTGGAACAAAGTTAGGTTTAAACTAAACTGAATGAAATAAAAAGGTGCATTTTCAGTTGGCAGAAAGTAATAGGCTATATTTGGATTTTGGTCAGAAATGCAAGGACTGTTTTTATCGCCTCTAAATTTGGCAGCAGAATTCTGAGGTCCCCGGCACTGGAAGTGATTCTGGAGGCACATCCTCTTTGGAGAAAGATTAGGGTAACTTTCCACACATTTGTGTTTATTAATAGAGAGGGAGCAGAAAGATACAACTGTCTCAGAATTCATGGAACCTTGTGAAAGCCTCAGAGACAGGAAAAGCTTCTGTCCAGAGTTGGTACTTTCCACTCTAGCATGCATTTTGCATCACAGCCTTGCTGTCTTCAACCATTCCTTTCTACATCCTGAGAGAGTTAAAAAATGACCATGAATTCCTGATCCATTTGAGAATGTACTTTTGAACCTGTCTTCTGGCAGGTGCTAAGCAAAATGATGCTAGATTCAATTCCCACTGATGAGCTAGGCCACACATGGGGATGTTCCCAGTTCTCATCCACCGTGGCCTTCCAAAGGGTGCTAGCAGAATCTGGATACCCTTGCTGAACAATGACATGCCTCAGCTATTTCCTTTGATTTTTTTTTTTTTTTTTTTTGGGACCTGATAACCTGACTAATTGCTGCTGGCTTTCAGTATTTTTGGATGGATTTGGGCCAACAGCTAAGTGACTTTGAGCTCACCATGTTCTGCCAGCTGTTCTGTGATGCTGTCTGCCTACTGCTCACCTCCCTTTCTCACCTGCAGAGCACAAGGGTGTCAGCTCATCCCAGCAGAACAGCTCCCCTTGCCTCCTACCCAGCAGAGAAAAGTCTTCAGACAGACAAAGCCACATTTCTCAAATTCATTGACTTCGGTGGAATAATTTCAAGTTTTACCTGCAAAACAGACAAAAGGAGGACATGCAGTGAGGATCAGTGACATATTAGTGGAGAGCTCTGGGGTGGGGAGCTCTGGGGTGATGTACCCCTTTTAACACTTCCATGCAATCTTGTGACCTCCACAACACCTCCGACCTGCAGTTGCAGCAGGAGGAGACACTTGCCAAGGTTGGAGAAGCAGTGAAAATGGGAACATTGCCACGATCCAGAGGTGTGACTGCAGCTCATACTTGAGTCACCTTCAGCTGCCAGCTCTGATGCTGACAGCAATATTTCTGCACAGACTGTACAAATCTGCCCAGGACCCTGGGTGAGCGCTTGGCTGCGGATATCCTCAACGTCACAGCTCCCCTGTTATCTGTACCTCAGCCAGGAAACTGCAGGTGAGCTCAGGACGGAAAGGCAAACCACAGTCCACCACTTGAAGTGCACAGCAGTGAAGGTGCAAACCAAAATGTCGAGTATGTGGGACCTCTTGGTACTTTGGAGACCCAAGTGCCATTATTGACTTGCAGGATGGAAGGGATGGAAACAGACTACACAACCTTCCTGAAAACCTCCTGTATATCTACTCATGCACCTGTGAAATAGCAGCAGATTAACTACAAGCGTTCATAGAATCATTCAGAGCCTTTAAAACTTTCTGATTTTACTGGAAGAGGAAAGCTGAAGGCAGGGCACTTATTTATAATGAGGGCATTTACAGAAGTAAGACTGTTTTATCTGTTTACTGTGTGGTACCAAATAGAGGATTCTGTTGGCATGTGCATCAGATAATGGTGAAAAATGTATCAGCATTGTTTTTGTTAAATATCTCACTAATGTGAAAGAAAGACTAAAGGTCATCTGTCAAATGTAGTTGTGAGGCAGGAAAAATATCCTCTCATGTTATATATCTTGAAACCTTTCAGCTCATGATATTTTTGTTGAACAGAGAAAATGTGATCAATGAATCATTAGGAGTCCCATGCTTGCTGATGAAGATCAAGAGGGCCTTTTGATGATGAGTTTACAATGCTTTTATTAACCTGTGTCAAGGTGGTTGATTGCTTTCTAATGTGATGAGACCCTCTCCAGCACTTGAATTTTAAATATTTAGAGATCTTTATTGTCAAATGCTTCTCAGTAAATTAATTATTGTGCAAATTAAGCTCAAGGTAGCTTCTAATAAAATTAAGAGAGATTTCAGTATTTTATAAAGATAAGGAATAGGAAGACACCTGGAAATTAATGAGAAACTAGGTGGATCTCATTTTCTTTTTACACTAAGATTCTGAATATGTAAATATACTAATTTCTAATTCTAACTGCCTCCAGGGCTCCAGTTATATTTTGGCTCATTATAATAGTGTATATATGAGTAGAAATTAATTCATCTATGCTCAGGTCCTAAGGAGCAAAGTCATTTTCAGCCTTGATGCTTTCTGATACAAAATCTCTTTTGCATCTCATTAACTATAGAGATTATATTCACATTTGTTTCACAATTCTGTTACACAGTTAGAGAAGTGCAAAGTCATATCTGACTAAATGAGAATCAGGTCGTTGCACAAAAATTTTCACTCCCGTTTCAGAATCATGATTCCCATTTAATTTACACAAAAGTGAAAACCAAATAAATCTATTTAAATCCACTGGACTGTATGAATGGGAAAAAAGAGTAAGGAAAATCTTAATTAGATGAGATGAGAAGCAGTGTTCCATGTTTAAATGGCTGCATGCTTTGTAGAGTTAAAACAGACAGGATTTTATTCATGCACCCTTTTTAAAACCTTGACAGTTTAGGTCTTCTTCTTGAAAGACAGCTCCAGTATCAATTCTGAATTTATAAAAAGGAACAGTGTACAGTTTTTCCTAAGGTTTTGCCAACCCCAACTATTCACGGTAGACGAGTTTCCTGTACCCTGTTTTCACCTGATGATACGTCAGAAGACAAACTATTAAGTCACTGTATAGACTGATAGCTGGTCAAATGTGTATGACTTTGCTTTATCGTACAGCTATGTGACATAATGCCCATCTGCCATCTGCTTTGGTGTCAAGATGTGCTTTTTCCCAAGAGACATTCTGTTGTCAATTGCAGCATACTTGACATTTCAAAATGTCTTTGTTGAGAAGTTGATGGTCTACTTCAGGTTTCCACAAAAAACTGTTGTGGATCATCACCAGTACTACAGGATTTGCTGTTTGTTGCAGCCAAAGGGATCGTTCACCCTGGCATTTCTAGGCAATGCCACAGAAAATTCTGAAGTTTTACAGTGCTTTCTTCCAGTCCCCGGCCAGTTTTACTTCTGAGTGAAGAATTAAGATGGGTTGACTTGCTCTGTTTGCTGTTTTGCTCTCCACTGGTTCTATGTGTTCAGTATTTTTCTATTCATCTATATGATGCTGTATAATATCAGAAAATTAATGCTGGTTATATTCCATGAAGCCTTAGTCCTCTCATATAGGTCAGGACTGCAAGAGTTAATATGTTATTGAGATACTCCATTTACTACTTGCAATTTAATTTAATATTAATACTTTTAATTAATATTAATTTAATAATAGACAATGTGTACTGTACTATATTCTACTGTGTATTGTATTATATTCTAGATGGGGGAGCCTCTCATTAGTCAGCAGTTCTGCACAAAATTATATACTATNATGATGGAAGGCTCAGATGGATGGAGCGTGGTGCCCGTGTTTCCAGGCTTGTGGGTTCAATCCCTGTGTGGGCATTTGCTTGGAAATTGGACTAGATGATCCTTGTGGGTCCCTTCCAACTCCAAACTTCTGGAGTTCCTTCCCATTTACAGTGCTGCAAGTCTGTGGTTTGTGAATTCTTGATGCAATCCTCCCAACCCACAAACACCAACACATTCTCTTTGGGAAACCTTAAAAAAATCTCAGGAAATGGTAGGGAATAACTGGGAAAAGTTGCCTTGCTGAAGTCTCATTCACAGTCCCTGTCTGAGTATGAAATGTAAGTTACAAGAACATTACTAATTGTCTGGAGTATATGGAAGATTTTTTCCCCTTCCATATAATTTTCAACAGTTTATCCTAATTGTACTCTCTGAGGGGACCTACCTGTACCTTGCAGATACTCAGAAAATTAGTAATACCCTTGTACTAACTGTATACCCTCAGACACAAAAAAATAGAGCAACTCTCTGTCTGGACGCTGTAAAGCTGTGGCCTTCTAATTAGTCTCACTGAGATCATGTGTACAAAAGCAGGTTCAGATAGCTGGCAAAGCTGATGTAACTCAAGGCAATGCCAAGTCACACCTGTAGACCTGTACAGTAGCAACGAGAGAATTTGGTAAAAGCTTTCTGGATCAGATCCTGCATAGCTTTCATAATGAATTTAAATAACTGCTCTTAGACACTGCAAAAAAATACCTTGTGCCACACAGAAAAAGGTCACAACAGCACTTATGTTTCTACAAGAGGTAATTAACGTATTATTTGGCCTTTCATTTGTCAGTTCTTATAAAGTGATGTACACAGCCGGCAGTTACACAAGGGTTCTGTTTTACTAATGTTAGCAGAGGACAATTTCATGCAGAAACTTTAAAAGTCGCAGGGGTGGATTCACACCGAGAACGAATAAAGAAAGTTTCTTTGTGAGGCACTTCCCATAAGATGTGTACGTTGAAATAAAACATACATCCAACAATCATTGTTCTATTGGTACCTACACTCCGTCATTTTGATACTGCGATGAGAATGAAGGGCTTTATGATTCTGTGCTCAGTGAGGTACACTATTAGCATTAGCTCTCATTACCTTGGCAAGCCCCAACCACTGCCCACAACACATGGCAAACCCAGATAAATTTGATTCTTCTTTATCCAACACAAACAGTAACATACTGGTTTGCTTTTAGTGCTGCTACAGCAACAGTTTGCTACACATTTATAGTCTAAATGTGTCTTCTGGACCCTGAAAGCTCTATCATCCCATTCATTTTCAGAAAGAAGTGAGAAATGTCAAAGCAACTTTTCCTTGAAAATGGCTGTCATGCTACTACCCTGAAGATGGCAAAACAAAGGAGCATTTCAAGCAACTTCAGGGGGTTGTACATCTGGGTATTTTGCAAAGAGTAAGTCTGCAACAATCTGTTGAATTTTCCAAAATTATAATGAAATAAATTCAGAATCATAGCCTGTGTCCTGTTGGGTTACATCTCAGCAAATCTGCATATAAAAAAATTGGTGGGTTTGTAAAAGAAAGGGATAAAGGTTCTAGTTCATTAGGTTCTTCAATTCAAGTTTAATATTGTCTGCCTGGGTTTAAACTTCAAAAGTCAAACAAAGGAAAACACAAGTGCCTAGCTTGCAAAACAAAAGTGGCTAGGTGAAAGGAAGTAGGAAAACAAGTTTGCAAAGATACTTTCTTTTTGCATATATGTAATTTTTAAGTAGTGTAATTTACATGGAAAATGCAAACTCAAATGGGAAAGTATAAAAGGAAGATCAATTCTTTTTTTTTCCCCAGAGGACAGCAATCAATATTGCAGTCAAAGTACATTTTCCCTATATGTAAAGCAAAGATTTCATGCCATCTTGAAGACCTCTACTAAATCCATTGAGATAATGAACACAAATCTTTCAGTTTCTAATCCAAACAGAGTCTTTTTACATAATAAGATATTTTATAGCACATGTCCACTTTGGTTTTGTTCAATTTTTTAGAGGGTTATTTAGAAGACACAGACTTAGTGTCAGATGCTTCTTCCATCATAGTAATCCAAAACCTGAACAAGAACATCTCCCAGACTCTGTGCATATCCTCAGTCCAGACCTAAATCACCTACAGGGTTGGGTTTTTTCTTCCTCTAATCAGCAAAAATATAATGAGAACATGGTTTATCTAGAGCTGTTTTGCACAGCTTGAGTAAATTGGAATGAAGGAAAAGCTGCAATCATTTAAACTATTCATTTAAAGAGATGTTGCTCACCTCCGTCTTCCCTACTGATCCTCTAAAACACATTTATGAAGTATTTTTCCATGTAGCTTTCCTCTTCTCTCATCTATTCTATCTGATTTTAGTTACCTGTATTTTCATTGGTGTACGAGACAAAACCCATGAAAGGCCTTACCAAGTGAGTGAAAAGCAATTGCTCTCCAATACATAACACTGCCCACAGCAAATGGACAGCTGGGATTTTCCATGATCCTCCAATTAACCGGTAACATTAATAAAGGCTGAGTCATAAGCTTAATTCACAATGCAACTATTTCTCAAATTTACCATCAACTCTATCCGAAACCTACCAACACCTGTTTCTCACACTTACCACACCATTCACACTTATTGTGCCATTTATATCACTGCATTACAGGCAAGTTAAGCCTGGGTTAGTCACACAATTCAGTAGGTACTTTTCCAGGTCCCCAGAAGTACTCTGTAAACCTGTCCCAGAAATACAACTGACACGCCTGGGCACTGCAAGTCGCCGTTCTGTCCACCAACAAACTAGTCCACTAGGCTGTGGGCTGCAGCAAGATTTCCTCACAAATCATGGGAATTCAAGCTTGGTACAGCACATTAGAAATACTAATAGACATAATCAGGGTAGAGCACAGACTATGAAGAACAGCTTCAAATACAGGAGCAAGTACTCATAAGAATTAACAGGCTGTGGAGGTCAAGTTGATTATGCCCCTGCCCATTGCAGGTGGGTTGGACTAGATGACCTTTAAAGGTCTCTTCCCCCCCCAAATATTCTATGATTCTACATCTGCTTTAATGCAGTGAAGAGGGAGGAACAACATATGAGAATGGAAGTGATGACAGGAAAACACGGATCCAGGTGACAGGTGATGTGGAGCACCTCTGAGGCACTCCGGATGTTGTGCTCTGCATGCAGCAAACGGCAAGTACCCAGAGAGTAGGCAGGTGTTGCATCACCTTCAAGAGAAAAGGGAGGTGTCCTTTGTCAGAACCAGGGATATTTGGGCATCTAGAGAATGCAAGTGCTTGGATCTCTAGAAATTATAGAGAAAATATTTATGATCTAGATGTAGAGGATAGGTTAGTTGGATTACAGGTTGGACTAGATGATCTTCAAGGTCCTTTCCAGCCTTATCTATACTGTGAAAGAAGCAAGAAGGAGCAACAATGCAGCCCAGCAGATGCTGCAGTTTCCATACAGCACCTCACTCTAACAGGTAGTCCCAGAGGCAAAGACTGAACATGAGCTGTATGAGAAATCTGCACATTTTAAATCAATAGTTAAAGTATTGGTGGATTAAGCTTTTAATGCACCCCTGGCTGAAGAAACAAAACTTTAAGTTTGTCACTTGCATTTATTGTGTGAAAATATTTTTTTATTTTCATTTAATTGCTCCTACATATACAAAATTGCCCTGCCCTTGCTTTAAAATTTCCTCAGTAACTCATAAAAATTACAGACTGAGCAGATCCCACAGTGCTTCTACAAGAATTCAGGAAACTGAGATTGTACCCCGTTTTGCCCTTTTTCTTGTAGTGCAGCAGCTGATGAACAGAGGCACTCTGCAGAAAACTAAAAAAATAAGGATAGACTGTTCAGAACAGCAGTTTTGAGGGAGGGATTTAGAGGGAGGCTCTGAGTAGCTTTGAGTAGCTCAGAGAATCTCATCCCCTTCAAGGACCCAAGAGCTCTCACTGCAGATTAGGGCAGGGATTTCCTGCCCCAGCTCTGAGAGCTCTCATTCAGCAGCACCAGCAGCGGCAGGGAGGTTACCTTGTGGCAGTCAATGTCATTCCCACTTCCATCTATCTTCTGGGAAATCTATGTAGCAACTAGTTTAGTCTGTAGTATATCATAATAAAGTACATAGTAGCAAACCGCTACCAGTTTCCCCTAACACACCAAGCTGTGAGCTCTGGTCGCTACACGAGCAGTTAAGCCACCTTTACATGACCGACTTCTTCAAGAAGAGGTTGGGTAGGCTGCTGTAGGCACAAGTCATGACTGCCTCTAAAAGGGAAGCCATCCCTGACTGGGAGTCAAGATCTGGTTAATTCCCTCAGGGTCAAAAGCAGTTTGAGAGATTTCCCCCTCTAATGCTGAGCCAGGAATTCACACTTCCACCCCAGAAGCTATGCTGGTTCAGCTGCCCTGTAAACATGGTCTAAAACATGTGAAACGACTGTGTTAATCTCTGGGACTTCTTTTTCAGCCTAGAGAACTATTTTAACCAAATCTGCCATCACTGGGCAAAGATGTAGGGTCACAGCACTAGGTTGTATGACATTTAAAATGAAAAATACTTGTTTAGGAGAACTTCTCCTAATTTACTTTGAACCACAATGTAAGTAGAAGCTCTTGTCTTACACCTCTGGTTATATGTGGCTGAAAATCTCCCTAATATCTTGGACTGAACCCATAAAGTGCCATATTTATGTGTACAAAAAGATCTTAACTGAGACTTCTTTCCCATTTCAGGGATAACTGTCACCTGAAAATGTATTAGCAAGACCTTGGAGTCCTTAACGTAGCTTTAAGAACAAAACAGTCTGAAAACTCATGAGGACAAAATTCCATCCTGACAGACCAATCCTGTTGATGAATGGATGCGTGGAGGATAAAGGTTACAAACTGTGTTGATGAAGCCTTTTCTTTGCAGACAAGTAGTGCTGAGGCTTTGAAGCCTCTTTGGCAAGCAGGGCTTCAGTATACATCTCTGTGTGCTCCAGTAAAGGCTGGGAGAAGGTGCAGGGAGTTGTGGTGTGTGAAATGGTTGCGGTGTGTCATCCATGGAATGATGCTTGGATCTATGCCTAGGCTCAGGCTCAGGTTCAAAGTTCCCCAGCAAGGCTCTGAAGAATCGAGGTCCTGAATGCATTCGAGATCAAGTCTTATCTTTTCCACTTGACCAAAATCAATAATATTTACATCTCTCTTGCTTATGAGAACGCTGTTATCTGCATAGGTTTAATCACTCGCATGGAGTTTTTGTACATGCACATAAAAGACTGAGATTTTCTATTGAAAGCTTGTCCCAGGAAGGCCACTGCTGGGCAGTGGATTATTTCTGTCTTGCAAGAGCATTAGAATATAGGAACTGTCAGGTTCCTATATATAGGTCATTGTCAGCAGATATATACTTATCCTTCCCTCAGATTCGCAGTATTGAACCTCCAGTTCCATTTGATTTGTCTTGTGTCCTTCTGTCAACAAAAATCAGCATCAACTATGGTACATCTTTTATGTCATGGTTGAAGACTTACGTCTTCCATCTCACTCCCAATGTCTGAGGTATTTCCAACTATGAACCCTATCCAAGAACAGAGGAACTGGTTTTGTTCTTTTGATTCCAAGTGCAAACTTAATCAAGGGCAAATCTCTGTGCGTGACAGATTTGTTCTAAAAGAAGGAAATGCATTCATTGGCTTTTTTTTTAACTTGTAAAAGTAATCTTATGCCAAAAAGTAGGTCTACTCTAGGCAGGTGATAAGGAGGACTGACCCTAGAAAAAGAATGTGTTACTATGTTGCCATTCTTTCCATCACTGACTGATAAAGTTCTCACTCTGTTCTTTAAATTATCCTAAAAAACACACAACGAAACTAAGCCACACCATTGCTGGTACTTCTAATATTAAGATTTCACTACAAGAAAACTTTCTCAAAAAAAAATCGGGTCACTGTAGAGCTCATAAAAAAATAGCAAACCACATCACAATCTGTTCTCGGTCTGATTCCCTAATGCACAGCAAGATAGGCATCAAACACTTGGGAAGGCCTCAAATTAGCTCCTCTTTGTTTTGTTTACCCAAAATCAGTTCAGTGAAAGCACACAGCAACAGCCAGTAAAACTATGAAAATAGATTATGGCCTACCCATCACTTTCCACAGTGATCTACAGATCCAAATCTCCCTGCTATCACATCAACCATCTCTGTTCTGGCTTCTGCACCAAAAATCAGGCTCTGCTTAGTTATCCCCTTGTAACTGCATTCCCAACTATCCAGTGTCAGGTTTAGGAACTGGAAGTACAGCCCCCTGAGTTTCATCTGCATGGTTTTTTTCACAAATACAGCATTCTGCTATAATCACATTGAATCTTTGGACAGAAAATCTGGTCATTTACAAACCAACCAGAAATGTCTTTAAGCATGTAAGCACAGATAATGTCATCAACAGAACTTGCTTAGGATTAAGTGTATTCCCTATCAGATCCTTAGTAAGGCTTTAGAGTGGGGAAACCATGAGAAAAAAAATGACCCATTATCTGTAACTCTTCTAATAGGAAAAACTGTGACTATCGTGTGTACTTCTGTTATACTGCTAAAGTCAATTCTCATGTTTTATAAAAGATGATGCCTAAAGTACTTCCAATTTTTTTATCCCTTAAAGAAAGGGTTTTTTCACAGTATATGGACTAGTCACTGGGAAAGAGTCTTTGTTTAACCAAATCTGCATTCTTGCGCTTCATTATTTGGGCTGAAAAGGCACTTACATGTCCCTGAAAATAAGATACATTCTGAAATACATGAAACAGATCCTACGGGGGTAAAAAAATCAGAAAGCAGAATTTGGTCCATAAAGTATTGTACTTTATTTAGCTTCAGTGAGCAAATAACTGCCTTACACAAAAAAAAATCCTACAATGTAGATTTTTACTTCAAAGAGTACTGCACAAAGTCACTAGAAGGCAACAATTTGGAGATATGTAGTGTGGATATTTTCAGGGCACTTTCTACTATTTGCCAAAATTATCAGCACTTAGAGTTTTCCTGATAAAAGTGTTCTTCATAACAATCCTCACAGCAGGCTTATAAATTGGTTGAATCATCTTGTAACTACATCTACTGCCATCCAGAGGTAATTGGCAAAAGTTTGAGGAGTAAATCTTAGTTAATGGTATCACTAACAGTGAGACATGAATCCTGTACATTAGAGCAGCTCCGATCAAACACGAAGCTGTAGCCCAGCTCAACAGAAACTACAAAAATAAATTTAAGTAGAATAATTCTTTATTATTTTCCAAAAGAAAACAAACCTGACAGTATATCATGTTGATATTGTAGTTCACAGGTTCACAGGTTATTCTGAGTTGGAAGGGACCCACAGGATCATCTAGTCCAACTCCCAAGCAAATGCCCACCCAGGGATCAGGTCCACAAGCGTGGAACCATGGGCACCACGCTCCATCCATCCAAGTCTTCTCTTAAACACCTCCAGGNCACATATATCCTGCATTATGCTTTCTATTAATATTTTGGACAAGTGTTTCTGCAAATTACATGCTGCTATCTTATGTTTTTCGTGCAGTTAAAATTTATATGTTGTTAAAAAAACCCAAAACCACTACAGCCTGCTTCGCTCCAGAGAAAACATGCACTTTGCAAAAGCATCCAGATTCTGTCCAATCTCCTCACAGTAAAAAAAGGAAGCAAACACTAAGGAATTAAGCATAAGCACACACACACTATGACATGTATTACTATCATTCACACTGAAGAGATAAAGAACCTCATGGAAAGGGAAAGCAATGATGATGAAATTGTTTAATTATCTGTGGATTAGAAGTGCCCACAGTCAGTTGCTCTCAATCCCTGTGGTTGAGCACTTACAAATCCAGCCTACAGGCAGTTTGAAAAATGCGATATTTGAGATACTAAAAGGAATCCAGGAACACAAAAGCAAAGATGATCAAAATGTACAAACATTTCTAAAAATTCATTGTTTTAAAAACTGCTGAAAAGCGTTCATTTAATAAGCTGGAGCAAATGTGAGATAATGAAATCATTCATTTCCCAAAAGCTAGTTCTGTAATTCAACATCAGTATCACCCTTTCATCTTTTGAAATGCCCAAATTTGTAGCAGTACACACACACCTCTTCCCATAACAGAAGCAGTATGCCTGTTTGGAATTCTGAGCTCTAAACTGAAAGTACAAGCTCCAAAAGAGACTGATTACTATAGTGAGTGCCCCAGAAGCCCCTTCTCAAAGTGGGACAATTACCCGTGACTATTCTTGGTATACAAATCCATTCAAATATTTTTCCAACTACCATCTTCCCAACCACACTCTAAAACCACAAACTGCAAAAGCCAAAAGCACACTCGTGCTCCAAGGTGCAGACTTCTGGAATGCATAAACAGGCTGGAATTCAGTTCTACACATCTGTTTTCAGAAAGTAATTTTCACCTGTTCTCAGATAAAAAGAGAAGACCAACTCCTGGCATACACTCGTTCTGCTATTTCAGTGATAATCATTAGCACTACAAGTAACTTAGAAAGTGCAATAGACATTACCAATTTGATATTAGGAAAAGGTTTTTCACTGAAAGAGTGATCCGGATGTGGAATGGGTCGCCCACAGAGGTGGTTGAGTCACCAACCCTGGAGGTGTTCAAGGGGAGGCTGGATGAGGTGCTGAGTGATATGATCTAGAGGTAGATGCTAGCTTAGTTGGACTACAGGTTGGACTAGATGATCTTGGAGGTCCTTTCCAGTCTTATCTATACTGTGAATACTGTGAATTATGTGCTCTCAGTCCCAGGCATTTACCTGAAGCATTCTGGGCTTATAAAAATATAGACCAAAAGAACTCCGAGATGTTAGATGCATTAGGATAAAACAGGAGGGTACATGGATCAGTGTAAAGGAATTAACTAGACTGCCAAAACAGTGGATCCTGCAGCTCCAAAGTTTTAGTTTATGCCTAAATCTAGATAGTGCCTGTGCACCTCTTTAAAGAACTGACTTTAAAATTAATTTTATTTGCAATTCCAGGTGAAAATATGAGCAGTTCAAATAAAGGAACAAAATATTATCCAATGCCATCTTGTGGTAAATGAGAAAATAACCTGTGCCATTCGGCTTGGGTTTAAATACACAGGGACTCTGCTGCTCCGCAGTATACAAATCATGCTCAAAACTGCTGACTTGGGAAAAAAATAATTCATCATAGCTAGACTTAGAATTAGCTATTTGTCTTCATTCTACATTTTGTTTTCTTTCCAACATAACTGCTGTGGCATTACACTCAAATCATCTCTGTCACTCCAAACATAACGTAAAGGTAAGGATGTGATGATACAACTCAGCAGAGAACTGTACCTCCTGCAAAATCTCCCAGCACTTCTCTCAGCTACAGCTAAGTGCTACCATGAACTTGCTTTTAGGGCACCAGGGATCAGTTCAAAATGTCATGGCCATACAAGCCAAATCACTGTACAGCTATAAAAGGATTCTCCTGTAGTCCATTTGTTTAAAAATAGCATGGAGGTATCTTTGACCCAGCTGACCTTTGAGTGCACACCATATCATCCTCTTGTAATTGTGCCTGATGAAACATGTGCCAGGTAATGCTGCTTCCCAAATGCTGTTCCTCCCCTCCCTTCCCTGCAGGGAGATTTACCCACAACACCCGTGTTGGTGTCAGGGGAGCTGCGACACAATGCAAGCTGGAATTTTGGTCCTGCAAGGAGCACTCGTGGGCACTGCTCTACAGCAAGGGTCTCTTGATAGAGTCGATACAGATGAGGAAAGGTTTAACCCCTCTTTAATACAGGA
>WEKX01003008.1:160927-244331 GCA_013390025.1 Pitta sordida
GTCCCTTGTCCCCGTCCCTTGTCCCCGTCCCTTGTCCCTGTCCCTGTCCCGGCCCAGCGCGGGCGATGGCGGCGGGACGGGCGCGGGCAGCCCGCCTGCTGCGGCAGCTGGAGCGGGCAGCGTGAGTGNTCCCCAAACTGTGGGGCGAGTTGAGCAGAAATTTGCTCTGTCATCACCTATCTCCACTTCAGAGCTGCTTTTGGATACACACCTGTTACATTAGAAAAGAAACAGGAAGCAAGATGGATAAAGAGCAGCTATTCGCAAAGGTCCGCTTTGGCTTGGGGAATAAAACCACCATAGGCTTTTTGTAAAGTCAGCCCCAAAAACTCAACTCACTTAGGCCAGGGTTGTGGAGTCGAGTAGGAGAGCTGCACTGAGTTACCAAGTCATAGAATCACTGAATTGGTAAGGTTGGAAAAGACCATAGAGATCATCAAGTCCAACCTATCGCGTGTTACCTAACCTAACCTGTTACCTGTTGTCATCCTGCTACCAACACACATCCTACCAATAACTCACTACCCTAATATCTAGGTCATGCCACCAAGTACATCATCCAACCTTTTCTTAAACACTTCATCCCAGGAGAAGTTTGTTTGCATGGACTATAGGGAGGCTATGGGAATAACTATCCATGTCAGTCTCCAGATAGCTGGGTGGTCTCCAGATCCACTGACAACTAGTGTATTTTGGGCCATAATTTCAGTATTGTGTAATTCTGAGAAGCTTGGTTTCACATGCTTTACTTAATACACTTTTTTTTTTAAATTGCCATTACCATTTCACGTATAGAAAAGCCATATCTATGTTCAGATACTTGTTTGCCCAGGGCCATCACACAAGAAGACAATAGAATAGCTGAGACATATTCTCATTCTTCTGCTTGTCTGCTTGCTGACCAACTCAGTCAATTCAGACTAAGCTCTTCCTAAATAGAAACCTGAATTGAGAACACTGTAAGATTTAAGCAGCAATTGTGTCTATAGTGTGGCAAGATGATATCAGTTCAGTAAGTCTCTAAATAGTCAGAATTAATTTAACTGTGACTGTAGAGGAGGGGCTAGAGGGGAAGATTTCTTTGTCTTTCTTGTCATGTTTGAGGAAACAGTGCAATTTTTAAACTCAGTAAATTTGTCCTGAAAGTTGTTTGGCTCAGGAATATAACAAGAGGACATCTATTATTTTATTAGAAAGCAAGAGAGTAAATGGTTTGGACATTTTCTTAGCCCGTCAAGTTAATGACTGAAAGTACAGCAGACTCAAGCTCCAGGAGAGGTCAAACATGTCCAGTCTGGCAAGAGGTGGCAGTGAAAGAGCTGATAGCAGCTGGCCTGGGCTTCAATAGAAAGTGCATAAAGGATTTTAATACATCTCTCTGTTACTGTTGTGGGTCAGTGCTTCAGTGCACCCCAGAGTGTCTGTAAGACTCATTATCATGGTTTCATTCACTGGATCTGAATCTAGATTGCATATTTTCAACTAATATAGCAGATGTAAGGCATGACTTCAGCAGGAAGAGCAGAGTGCCTCATCTGATCTTTTTTTGGAGAAGAATGGGCAGTGTCAGTTGATGTAGTTTGTTTCACTCTGAGGCAAAATCAGGATATGCCAGAAATTGAGTTCTCTGATAATTCACGCAAGAATGGCATGACAGAGAGAGGCTGTAACTCAAATACTGTCTTTATAAATATCTTTTCTTCTAAGTAAAGTTGATAGTATTTATTGTTAGCAATGCAAGTGATTTCTTAATTTTCTAGCAAGCAATTCAGTTTCACCTGCAAGTTCAGGACTAAGCAGAAGTAAAAAGTGTAAACACCTGTTAGTGTTGCTCCCACACATACAAAAGATGTTCTCTATCCAGGTTTCTATGGAGGATGTCCCATGGATTTGTCTTAAACGATGTTCTGAAGGTTATGGTGTAGCCCCTACACATTTCTAGCACCTCTCAGCTCATGTGTAGCAGCCTGGATGCTCTGCACGTACTCAATTCTACTTACGTGCTACTCTGGTCTTTGCAGACTGCAAACATTCTAAAGCAAACTTCCTGCTAACTTGTTTGGGTTTTATAGGAAATATTTCATTCTTGAAAGAAGGCAAAAATATATTTGTTTCGCTGAATTATGAATTATGAATTATCCCCAAAAGTGGAGGACGAGATGGGTAACTGTTATCCAGACAAGCTGAGATGGTCTGTGCAGATACATTAGTGATTGTAAAAGCAAGGGACTCTCTCAACTTTAGTGTTGAGAAACAGATTGATACCACTTTTTGTTCCCTAATTTTACTGTTTCATTTCCATTCCAGTCCCTGAGCGGCCTACCCTGGGAAATACAGACTATGCATTTGAGGTAGATTTAATAATTAAATGTATTTGATTTAAAAGGAGTATACAAAATACAAATTGTCAAATATGGCAGTTAACAAATATTTGCATTATTAAATATTTTTATTTCATTTTGACTGTGTGGGAGTAGATGCCGTTTCCCCATTTTCAAAAGAAGTCTCAACAATTCTTTAAATTTTTGTTGGGTTTGCTCTTTTTTTTTCTTTGCAGATGGCCATTTCAAACATCCGATATGGAGAAGGAGTTACAAAAGAGGTTGGCATGGTAAGCTGCCATGGTGTATGTCAATCTCTGGTGAAAAGTTACTTTCCGAAGTGCTGATGGTGCTCCCAGCCCATTTTATAAGGGAAAATTTATATATGACGTGTCTGAATCCCCACTGCTCTGCAGTATATGTGGTCATGTATACCAGTGGAAAAACGCTGGAAAATCCAGTTGGGTAAAGAACTGTGTGTTGCATGAATGTTGCTGTGGTATAAGTGAGTACATGAAATGCAGTTTGTGGGGTGATTAGATTGTTGATGGTTTGCTAAGGCAGATTGCCTTTTTTAATTTATCGGTTTTTCCTCTTTCCTTGGCATTTCTGGCATTGACAGTTCTCTTTTTTATTTGCAAATTTTTAAAGTAAGATAATATCCAGACAGTAAAATCAGACAACCTCTGTCTTTAAACAGCACTAGAATTAGTTAGAATCACAGGTATTAAGCATGTGTGTGCGTGTGTTATTAGTTAGAATTGCAACGTATTGCACATGTTACGCATGTATTATGTCACACAATCCCTGTGACAATTAATTTAGCAAAAGTTAGGATGTAGTTGTATTGGTTTGGCAGCTTTAAACTTTGTGCTGCTTTCTGCATCCTGTATGTGCATGGTTAGCACTCTTTTTCTTCAGCTGATATGGTTTTAAAAATTTTGCAGTAACCAACTATATTTAGGTTGAGTTTTTATTATTCTTAATTGGACCATTGGTTTAGATTAGTTTTTAAATTTTTCAGTATATGATTTTATACCGGTCATTTGGGTTTTAATTTCGTTGTTGCTGTAGGACCTACAGAATCTCGGTGCTAGAAGAGTTTGTTTGATGACAGACAAAAACCTCTCCAAACTCCCTCCTGTATATGCAGTATTGAATTCCTTGGCAAAACATGGTATAAACTTTCAGATGTATGATAATGTCCGGGTGGAGCCAACAGACCAAAGGTACTGCTTACTTCTGACAATGCACTTCTCCAAGTAGCGTATGAGCCTTTCCAGCATTCCATATGGCTGTTTAAACACCTCTTCATGACCTGCTTGCTGGTCTTAACAGTTAGTTTCCCTATGTACTGGTTTTATCCTGACTAATTGGAAAGCCTTTCTTGTTTTCTAAGTTTCCTGGATGCCATTGAATTCGCGAAAAAAGGCGAGTTTGATGCCTATGTGGCTGTTGGAGGTGGGTCTGTAATAGACACCTGTAAAGCTGCCAACCTGTATGCTTCGAGCCCTACGGCAGAATTCTTGGATTATGTCAATGCTCCTATTGGGAAAGGGAAGCCTGTCACTGTTCCTCTCAAGCCACTGATTGCAGGTAAAGCAGGAGGAGGGTGTGTGAGGTCTTGGGAGAAGGGGAGTCATTCTACACTCCCTGTGATGCTTCTCTTGAAATCAGTTTACCGTGGCTGTTTCAGCTTCCTCTGGGCTTATTTCTTCTCTAGTTGTACTTAGCAGCAGTCTTGCTGTTTACTTTGGTGTAAAAATCAGTGGTTTTGTCAGTAGTTTGTCTTGTTTAGCTCTGTTAGACACCTTTTACTGAGAAAGGAGATCAAAATAGCAGTTTCTCTTTGGCCTGTTGGTTTTGGATCAGGGGTACCTCGAAGATTTCCTGGTTTCTGCATTTTTGGTTGTGTTACTATTGTGGTATTTAGTTATTTTGCAATATTGTGTATTACTTATTTGTTGTTATCCTCCTGCTTCCTTTTAAGTTCCTACGACATCTGGCACTGGAAGTGAAACCACTGGTGTTGCCATTTTTGACTTCAAAGAACTAAAAGTTAAAACCGGTGAGGTTTTGGTGTTTTGTTTGGGTTTGTTTTTTTTTTTGTTTGTCTATGCAAGACAATTGCTTTTGCAATGCCTTTGTTATTTCCCTGCCTTTAAAGGAAAGGGTAAAGCATGTCATCTCAGGTGTCGTTTTGTTTGATTCAACTGCCGCAGGCGAATTTGAAGAGCTTAAATGTTTCCTCCTTGAATTGAATTTGTAGCATATTAACATAATGAAATACCTATGTAATACATTGGATTATAGTTTGAAGGCAAAACAGGAAACTAAAATCTTTCAAGTCCTTAAATGGCAGAAAATGTTAATTGCAAAGGAAATTTCTACTTATATTCAGGGTCAACCAACTGTTCCTTATTTCCTCTGTATTTTTCTTTCTGCTTTTAAGACTTTTGTTTCTTTGTTGTGTAATTGGAACCAAATGTTCCTTTTCCTGACTTTTGAAACCTCAGGCCTGGGATGCTGTGCAAGTGAGGGACACCGTCTTCCTTTGGTCTTTTCATCCCTGGCAAATAAAGATTAAGGCTAAAATGTCATCTTGAGCTTCGTAGCTGTTTTGAGGTTTTCCTTCTAAACATGTGGATTTTATATGGCACACAGTCTGCAGTGCACGGGACCCGAATGAGTGTGCTGAGACATTCTGACAATGACTCAAGAGTTTTTTGGTCTGTAAAGAGTCAATCAGCCTGTGTCTGTCTGTCTCTCTCAAAGCTGCAGCTGTGCCCCATTAACCAAAGTACAAGGTCAAGGTTATTACAGATGCTGAAGACATCAATTGGCAACAGCAACTGATTGTAGACACAAACCAGTTTTGCTGTCTGGTCACAGAAGATAGAAATCTAAGAATATGGCAGATTCCATCCAGCACAGACATTTTGCAAGTACATAGAGGCTGCTCAGGCAGGGTTGCCAATGGAGAGAGAACTGAAATGGCAAAAGTCTCAAATCATATTATGGATGGATGGATAGATAGATAGATAGATAGATAGATAGATAGATAGATAGATAGATAGATACTCCTTACTCCTCCTCTCTCTTCACTTTTAAGTTCACAGTTTCAAATAATGTGATGTTTTGAACATTAAGCTTGTCTTGTCCTATGTTGTTGCAAAAAGTCTTTACCTCAATTTCCTCCCTTCCATATTGCAGGTATTGCTTCAAGGGCCATTAAACCAACACTAGGCATCATTGATCCTTTACACACATTGTCTATGCCTGAACGAATAGTGGCCAACAGTGGCTTTGATGTGCTTTGGTGAGTTTTCTGTCTAGGCTGTTACCTGAATTTATTACATTTTTGTGTTTTTACTCTGATGGTTGTAGAAAAAATGTACATATTTTGGGAGCAGAAAGGGATGATCTTTTTTCTCCCTTTACTGTTCTTGCTAAGGTGAGCTCTATTATACTTTCCTCTTATTTAGTTTCACTGCCTCTCCCAGAATGTATGGAAATAAATCACTCATTTGCAGAAATTTTTATCATTTTTGCAGTGCCCTGGAGAAACCGTTTGATTTCAGGATGGTTGTTGTCAGGGAAGAGAGTTCAGGTGTCCCTTTTTAAGAGATCATGAAGAGGATTAATCAGAATTGTGACGGGATTTATCATGTCTCACAGACGTGGCAGGAAACAGAGATTAAGGAGTGATGTGATGTATCAATAAAAATTTATAAAGGCTTGTGAGATGCTGGCAGGTCTTCACCCTATTGTGGCCACCTTTCGAGCCTCTCTTGTAATTTGCATTTCACTTGGCACAAAAATTTCTTCATCTTAAACCTACAGCTTTTAATTGCACAAAATGCATTGAACGTTTCAATTTGAAGACCCAGAGCTTCTGGGTCCTGTGTATACTGAAGTAAAAGAGGTGTAATGAAACTGTGATTTCTCAAGCTTGGTGAAGTACCCTGAACTGCAATGTCTGTCATGGAATTGAGGCATCTGTTCATCATTGAAAATGGTTTGTCTGTAGTTTTGTATATCTAAATGTAGCCACATGGCCAGTGCTCCTATTTGATGTGATCAGATTGACAAGTACCTGGGAGATGAGATTGTCAGCAGTTCCATTTGGCTTAAATATCATAACCCTAATTTTTTAAAGGTTGATACTTCTAAAAAAAAAGGTGATAAAGCCTCTTACAGTTGCTGTCCCACAGAAAGGAACTGCACCCATTGTACACGTACGGCACTCTTCAGTGAACAGCATTACACAGGAAGGTGCCAATGCACCCGACAACTTTAAGTCTGAGCTGATAGATAGTGAGTGTGTGGTTTTTGGAGAGTGAAGCACTCTGAAGGTGCCTGCCCAGCATTGTCCCAGTTGTCTATGAGATTGTATTCCTGGTTTTGGCAACTGTTAAACAGCAGAAATAAATAAGAACCTGCATTCTAAGGACAGCCGGGCAGTAAAACGGAGCTCTCCCTTTAAATAATGAACTTTTTGATCCTTCCGTCAGCCATGCTCTGGAATCATACACCGCTCTGCCTTACAATATGCGCAGTCCCTGCCCTTCCAATCCAATCGACCGACCTGCCTACCAAGGCAGCAACCCTGTCAGTGATGTCTGGGCTCTTCATGCTCTGCGTATCGTGGCTAAATATTTGAAAAGGTAATAGACATTTAACAGCCATCTCCTGTGCAGCATGTGCAGTCTTCAGTGCCCTGCAAGGGACTCTTAGAAGAACTTGAATTGTGGGTTAAAATAAGGCAAGCTGCAACGTTAAACTTTCGTTTTCTGCCCTGATTTTTTGTTAAATAAAGCAAAAAATTTTTTCATATGAAATTGAAAGTAAAATTGGGGTTAATAGGCTTTTTCTCAAGGAGGTAGCTTTTTATTGCCTCTGAGAGTGTGTTTTAGAAGTCCGGAGTTTCAAGCTGCTCAGTTAAAATAGAAGCATCATTTACATAGTTTTTCAAGAATCTCTTTTCTATGGCAGTGTTAGGGGACTATGTAACAAACTGAACAAAATACTGCTAATGTAACTTCTGTGGTCTTCAATGTAAATTAACGTACACATCCATCAAGAAGGCAACTACATGCACTTATGAATGTGTAAAATTATGCGTTTATTGAAAACCTGTTAAGACTCAGAATAAGTATTGACTTAACTGGGGATTGGGTTTTATCCCTACCGATACAGCTTTAGCCTATGTATAGCTTTTATACATCAAAAGATCAATGTGGAGGTTTTTTGTGGTACCTAGCTGGTCAAAATAGGTTTTTATTGTTCCTTCGTCTATTCATGAGACTTTTTCTCCTTCTCGTCAAACTACACAAGGGGTCTGAGGTGTAGGAAGGGAAGGAACCCTGACTTCTTCCCACACAGATGGTCGGGTCTAGACCTCCACCTGAGATGGTGAGAAAGCTGGTGTGACCATGGAGCTGTACATAGAATTGCCAAACCTCCTTAGGAGAAGTGTTTATATCACCACTGAGGTGAATAAGGTTAAACTCACTCTATTTACTTGGGTTTTGGAAAAGTTAAAGGAAGCTTGCCCTTCACTGAGACAGTGTGATCTACTTAGTGATCCAGAAGCTTGATTGTTTTCTTACTGAAGTATGACTTGATCCTATTTCCAGCATTTTTATCTCACCTTATCTTAGAGATTTTTGTCTATCTGTCCATAAAGAAGCCCTCTCTCCTTCTCTCCCTTCTGAATCACCAATCTGTCTGGAAATTCACTGGTGCTGTTGCCTCTATGGTACACAGAGCTGTCAGAAACCCTGAAGACCGTGAAGCTAGAGCAAACATGCACCTGGCAAGCGCTTTTGCTGGTATTGGCTTTGGCAATGCTGGTGTCCATCTCTGGTGAGTACGGACAAAGAGTAACCCATCAGAGGTCGGCCTCCAGCTAGTGTTTGTTTCAGATTGTCAAACATGTTGCTGCTGCCTTTGTTGCTGAATGTATAGTAAGGGATTGTATCCCGGCCTCTGGATGCTGAGGGAGCTGTGTGTTGTGAGAAATTGGTGGGGTCTTGGCCTATTTGTGTGTATGAGGATTGTGTGTTCTGCCTTGTGATATTCAAATCCAATCACGTGAAAATTACACATTCAGTAAAAACCCTTCAGTAAAAAAAAGCCTTCCGTAAAAAACAAAGTAAAAAAAAATGTCAGTGACATCTAAAATGTTAGATTTCATGCCAGCTCTTTGCAGTGAGACAGCAATGATGTAATCTTCTGCTTTGCCTGAACTGATGCAGTTGTGTGCAAGTTTGTCTGTAGGGTAGGCAGTCAGCTGCCTGAAGTGAGCTGTAATTAATATTGCAAAGCAGTGTAGTTTCATTTGGATGAAAATCTCAGAGAAGCAAAGCCTAAGCCCGAGTTGTGTGGGGAAGTTATTAGCAGTCATTCTTTTCAGAGACGTTCCTTTCATTCCTTTTCTTTGAGCAAGTCTACTCTTTTAATTATACCTTGAAATTAATGTTTATTTTTCTCAGGCGATGTGATCACATAGGGATTCAGATTATTATATTTTTGTCATATCTGTATTACTTGAGGAACAGAAAATCTTTCAGTCCAGTCAGTGGAGAAATATAACTTCATGCTCCCTAAGTAAAGAGTATCTGTTCTGAAGAGACTTGCATACTGAAAATGACCACACAAGGAACGGAACACAAATTTTCCAAATACTAGGAGAGCTGCCCTAACCACTTTCTCTCTGCTCTCTGTTCCAGCCATGGAATGTCTTACCCTATTTCTGGTTTGGTGAAAACTTACAAGCCAAAGGATTATAATGTGGATCACTCTTTAGTGGTAAAACTTGGTTTATTTCTGGTTTTGTATTATACGTTTCAGTTCTCTGTTATCTGTCATTAATGAGCATTAAAGCACATTGAAGTTGAAAGTGCATGTCCTGTTGATATGATTTTATTCTATTTTCTTTTTTCCCCAGCCACATGGCCTTTCTGTGGTGCTGACATCCCCAGCAGTCTTTGCTTTCACAGCGCAGATACATCCTGAGCGGCACTTGGAAGCTGCAGAGATTCTAGGTAGGAATCTCTATGGATACAGCTTACGTGTGCAAATGGAATTCTTTCCAAAATGCTGTTTAGACAAGGGAAAAAAAAAAAGGTGTGCAAGAAATTTTTGTTGATTCTGGAGTTACATATAATGCAAAGTTAGGTTGAGTAATGTTCAATTTTGATATTGAATTATGGGATTGGACAAGCAAGGTGGAGGAGTCTGCTGCTTGGCCAGAAAACTGGACAGCTGAAATTAACTGTAGGTCTGTTACAAATCAAATGAGAGTGGCTACAATTGGCATATTTCTTGGAGACTAGTTACCATAAAATGAACAAGTACTCAGATGCATTTGTTAACTAAAAGGAAGGATTTTGCCTAACAAATTCCCTGTAATGAATTAGAACACGGTGATGTTCTGAATCACTCTTGGTCTTTTTTCATGGCACACAACTATGAGTTTCAGTTTTTCTAGTGTGGGCCTGTTTGCAGGTGTTGGAATTCCTCAGTGGCTGATGGTAAGGGAAAGCATGGAGTAACTCTCCTGTGTAGACATGTGATGGCTAAGAAGTGGATTAATGAACAAAATGACCTTTTCTGCTTCTCAGCAGAATAAAAATACATGCTGACAGCTTATTTAAAGGTTACCTTTTTATATAGTTCTTTGTTATCTGTGCAACCTATCTCCAGAAGATATCTTAGAGAAAGGATGCCTCTACTGCACACCCAGCAGGAGTCTATAATCAACCAGCTTCCAGTGATGTAATCTTAGAGCTGTGAGCACTCTAGCTGTGACAGCGTGGCTTTGCAGTGAGCTGATTTATTTATGTCTCACATCAGTTTTTTGTCTGCTCTAGGCTCTGTGTTGTAGCTAAACTTCTAATACCCGTGCTGGCTAAGGAGCACTCACAGTCATGTGTAGCAGTGCACAGAGCAAAGGGAAAGTGGTTAGGCAAAGTGTCCTGGAATTTGGAGAAATTGTGTTCAGTCTCTTGTATGGTCAGCCTTCTGTATGCAAATTACAGCAATCCAGTCACATCTGTGACTTCCAGATAAGTAATCTGAAAGCATCCCCAAGGAAAAGTGGGACTTCTTTATAGACAGTGAATACATTTTTCAAAGAGGGTGTGGAACGACATGGTCAGAAAAACTACACTGAGGGAAAGTTCTGCTTTTTTCGTAAACATTGTCTGTGGGGTTGTTCAGGCTTCCTCTAAAGTATGCAGCCCTGCCTGTGGTCAAACACCAGAACACAAACCTAGCTGGAATCATTACTAATCTACTAAAAGTCTCTATTCCTACAGCAATAACATGGAACTAAAATTAGACAAAGAAAATGTTTCTGTATTACTGGTTGCCACAGACAGAAATCACATATCAGAGAATTTGAACTCTGGCTCTGAATTTTAAAACAAGTGGCTGAAAAGCAGTTCCTTCAGGTTTTGTGGTAGTAACTGCTGCCATAAATTCTGCCTCTAAAAGTTCTGTTAATTTTCTCAGTACAAATTTTAACCACGTCATTGTGCGCCTTGCTGTAGGAGAACTCTGCTGAAAACATGTCACATGGAATTGAATTTATTAATCTCCGTCTGGGGTGTTTACTTCTGATTCCAGTCCAGAGTCCAACTGACTACAGTAGCTGATTCAAATCTGTCATGTTGCCAAAGGCAATGACTAAGAAGGTATTTTGTGACACGAAGCAGATTACTAAATAGTTATGTTGTGTCTATGTACATCTGTGAATTTGGGTACAGCCAGAAAAACTTAATACCTCCCTGAGTGGATTCTTAAATAGTTTAAATAGGTGTGCGTTGTCCTGGTTTGGACACTGTTGGGGNCACTCAAAGACTGATTATCTTTTAGGCTGAACAAAAAGAAAGTACTAGAACTATAGCAATATTTTAAAACTGCCTGTCACATTTACTGTCACGTTTCACCCTCCTCCCTTTTACTTTACTCTCTGAAGATAGCGTATTTATGTCTCTTACTTCTCCATAGCAAAACCCAGGATAAACTCAGACTTTGTGGCATAATCCCAATAGACGTCTTACAAGACTCTGTCATATCTTATTTATCAATTTCTCCCAGACATTATCTGCTACAGTACTGCCAGTCTTACTACCCAAACAGCTGAGCTCTTCAAATGAACTTGTAGGTCTTCTATTTACTTAACTCCCTTTGAGTGTTACACTGAACTGCGTGAGGATCACAACAAGTGTGTTTCCTGTAGCTGTTTGGTGCTCTTACTCATCTCTGAGTATGGCACTAGGGCTTAACATAGTTCTGGTGTAACATCATCGAGGTTACACAGAGAACCAATTTAGCTCAGCTTACTTAGAGAAGAAGTCAGATGGAGGAACCTGTATCTTCTGACGGGACATGCTTTTAGTATTACTTCTAAGCAATTCCTGGCCATTCATTGAAGAAGAGCAAGCGAGCTATTCTGTAAGAAACATTAGTCATCTCTCATTTTATATTGATGTTTTCATTACTGTTCTGTAGATGTTTCAAAGATAGAAGTAACTCCTTTTCAGTTCTGCATTATCCTACGCAAGTCAGCACGTACTCAAATAGCAGTAAATTTAGGATTTACTCAGCCCTCTGAACACTTCCGTGCCATCTCCTGCCTTTTTCAGCCCACATGCTCTAGTCCTCTCTGTGAATGTGGAATTGAACAGAGCAGTCCTCTAGATGTCAGCAAACGCAAGGCATTAAAACGAAGTTAGCATTTGGCACACTGGCCGTAGAAATAAATACCATTGGCGTTGGTGTGTTAGCTTCTTTCCTCCCAGCAGTTAGTCAGACTGAAAAGTGCTTCTGCCTGTAAGCACAGAGGGGAAGGAAGTTATCCTCATGTGGCAGTTAGTCTTCTTGGCAGCAGTTCCCTGCTTCTGATCTTGCTTTATTTCACCTTTCACAAACTCTTCCAGCTAAAATGAAGACTGACTCTTCTTTTTACTTCACGTTGCTTTTAGGGCAGTGACTGCTATGTATGGATATGTATTCAGCTGATATTATGATTAAATTAAGTCCAGAACAGGCTTCCTCCCCTCTCTCCACCCTACAGTCAAGGCATTATGTCTTATTTTAGGAGCTGACATCCGCACTGCCAGAATCAAAGATGCGGGGTTTATTTTGGCAGACACACTCCGGAAATTCCTATTTGATCTGAATGTTGATGATGGCTTAGCTGCAATTGGTTATTCCAAAGGAGACATCCCTGCATTAGTCAAAGGCACTCTGCCTCAGGTAAGACAGAAATTAAAACAGCTTGTCAAATAAAATAGAACAGACTTTGGAAAAAACAAAAGCGCCTCTTTTCAAGCAAGTGTTATTTCTATTCCGACATGAAAACAATTAAAATGGAAAAAAATATGTACAGTCAACTGTATTTTGTTTTGCTCCATGGTTTAGGTTTTTCTTTTCAGTGGGAAGAAGTGCATGCTGCAGTCTGGTTTTCGCATGGACAGAAAAAAATGGCTTGCTGTTTGGGAGGTTTTTTAAATGTCACATTTTTGAAAAAGAGGATGTTTTTCACAGACCTTTGATTTTTGTAGAAGATACTGCTTTTTCATAACTATCTCTGTTAATTATGTATTCAGATGGGCTATAGGTAAAGCCTTAATACTGAATGCTATCTGGTAAGAATGACCAAGCTCACTTTGCATTAAACTTTCTGTATTGAGAAGTCGCATTTTTCTTCCCAGATGGTTTTTTTTGTTCCATTGACCCCCATCAGAATTTGAAATAAGGTCCCCTGGGATGATACAGATTAAACTTGTAATACCTTTTATTGTTTCAGTGCTCACAAAAACACTACAAAAAGCCACACAGCACTCTGAAAGCAAAATTCAGTGTCTTCCCTGTAAAAACACAGTTTGATTCATACCCTGTGGCCTGTTCTGTTTACTTAGTATTTATTTCCACCAAGTTGCAAGGGAAATATACACTACAAAGAAAGTGAGAAGTTTGTAGGCCGAAAGGTTATTTGCTTTTTACAGTAGACCTCTTAGCATGTCTAGTTTTTCTCAATTATAAATCTCAGAGCAACTTAGGACAGATATATCAACAGTAAATATTAATATTCCTCTTTTTCACCTGAGAAAATGACAAAAAGATGCACCTATTCAGGATCACACACAAGAGTGGTGGCAAAACCAGGGAGAAAACTAACATCTCTGAGCACTCATCAAACAGGTTATGCATATAAATTGTTCTGGGACATTTGAGGGGGTTGGTTTGGTCAATATGTTCCTTTAAAACAATTAGATTTACATCATCACAAGCAGAACATCTCACTGAAAGATGGTTTTGCAGAGCTGGGGAAGGGGGATGGTTCTTCTCCAAAAGATGCTGAAGGGCTTGTTTGTTTGTTAGCTTAGCTCAAATTGACTTTTAATTAATTTACTGTGGTCTCATGGTATTGATGATTAATTGCACTGTGTAAAATGAGATGACCTGATAGTTTCTCAGCCATTGTTTTTGCACATGAGGTGTAACACGATGAAAATCTATTAGTGCTCCGTAATAGTCTGTTAATACCCACAGGGTTAGTCCAAGCAGTTTAATCTTTGTCATTGGGGTTTTTTTTCATCTTGCAGTACATTTGCTTTGGACTACAGCACTGACCCTTTCATTTCAGGAAAGCAGTGTGGTGCAGTGGTGATAGCACTAAAAACCTGCAAAGTTTATTCCACACTGTGAAGAGCAGGCTGCAGGGAAAGAGAACGAATCTGAGTGTCAGAATGTAGGTGTGAACTCTGCTGGGATGGACATCTATGCTTGAAATTAGAACAATTCCTAAGTGAAATTGATGCTATTTGCAAACAGCAGTGATTCTGGCAGAAGATGCTGTCTGGAGATCTATGGCCCTGTGGTGGTGTTTGAGAGGAGATGAGGGGAGGGAAAACAAGAGATGGTGAAAGGGCTGTTCTCTGGCCCACCCAACCCTGCAGACATCCCAGAGGCAGCCACAATGAGGCTGAACCAGTGATGAGCCTTGAGCTGCTTGGTTTTGGCACTAGGTCAGAATGCACTGAGTCAGACTGAGAGTCAGGGCAATGCTGTCTGGGCACCAGCAAATATCAGCAAGCTTGTGCAAGGGCAGTGCTGGTGCCTCTGTGTCGAGGCACAAAGGAGGAGCATCCATTTGCAGCCTTCTGTCCGTGTCTGCAAAATGCTACAGTCTGTCAAGCTGATTGTCTCCTGTCACTTGATGTGGCTTTACAGAGAACTCTGGCCATCTCAGTGCACAGAGCCACAAAACTGTTCTTTGGCTAATGAGTATTTGAGCACTGTGTATTATGCGTATTACATTTTGCGTATTCTGAGCCTGAAAAAACAACACACTTTGCCCTAGCGCTATCTCAATTTTCCATTTGGTTTCAAAACTGTGAAGAAGAACCTTAGGCCTCTCTTTGGCTGCATCTGTGTGTGTAGCAGCACTGTGCTGGTCAGGGATGGGGAACGAGATACCACTTGATTGCTACTTATGCAGCAGAAAAGCTTCTCGTGTGGGTAAAACAATGCACACAAAGCTGCACTTTTCAGACTCATCACAAGCCACACTAACCATGATTATGAACTGTGAATACCTCACAGCAGACTTCCTTACCATGCTAGACCAATACTTCATGTTAAGCTTGCAGGGTGGTGGCCTGTCTTGCTGTGTAACCACATCCAGCCTGCCCACAAATCGCATCCCTGTGAGTTGGGGGGAAGTGGAGTGGCTGCAGCGCCCCAGGCAGAGGTGTGAACTCAGCTCAGGAGGGCAACTGAGCTCTCAGGAGGAGCCCCTTCCCCAGCATCCCACTTGATGCATGAGCAAGGACCTTAGCAATTACATCCACTGTCTCACATGTGAAAAAGGGGGTAGAAATACAAAGCTGGAGACAGCATCTTCCACTAGGGAGATGTTGAAACAGGTTGTAGCAGAAGAAACTCCCCCTTGCCAAAATACATGACATTAATCCAATGTGCTCCTAGTGTAGGCCTGGCCTCTGTCTTTGCAGGTATTTCTAACTCTCCCCAATATTTCAATGAATGTTATAACCATTAGTTGCTGAAAACATGAAAGTGCTAATCACGATCAATAGGAGTGTACCGATGGTAGGCCCTTTCAGTTGAGTGTGGAAATTTTCTGGATTGCTACCCCTGTGTTTGTGGTTATTTTGTCAAGCAGAGCAGTGAAGCATATACCTGAGTTTCAGTTCAGTCTGTGGTATTTCAGCATCCGCAAATTCTGTTGAATCACTGTCCAAATAAAGATCAACCACAATTACTTGGTATTCTGATTACAAGGTGTAGGGCTGTTTATTAAGCAGTTTCATACCATCTCTTGCCATGTCTCTTTATTGGGGTCTGAGTTACAAGCCCTGTTTACTCTGCCTGTTTACAGCAGTTCTTGGACCTTCAGAGATGTTCTGTTTTGGAAGTCTTGATCCCTAAAACTTGAACTCCTAGTTTGAATGCTGGCAAATGAGTTTTAAAATGAACTGTGTTCCCAAGACAATATCCTCCAGTGTACTGACAACTGTGATGGACAAGACCCCTGTTTGCAGTACTTGACTCTGCAACTGAACAGCATTCTAGACTTGATTCTCTGTATTTAATTATGGGCAATTTTAGCTAATACACGTACATTCTTGAAAGTACTGTACAGCTGATGATGCTTTAACCTTAATTACTTGGTTACTTATTTGTAAAACCTGGTTATTTCCTGTAAAGGATGTTAGAACAGAGACACATAGTTCAGCTACTGTTTGGTTAATTTTATTGGCAACCTCTTGTAATTGAATTTTTCTTTAATCTTATAGGAGAGAGTGACTAAGCTATCACCACGTCCCCAAACAGAAGAAGATTTGTCTGCCCTCTTCGAGGCTTCCATGAAGCTTTATTAGCTTAAATATTGTGTTCTGAAAAGTGTGCTCTATTCTGCCACATAGGTAATTTCTTACAGATATGGGGTTGAACTTGTTTAGAGCATGGAAGAGCTTGGGTATTTTTGACTTCTGTTTCATTGTACTGTGAAAAGGTCACATAATTCATCTTTAACTAAACAGTAGTTTGAAGTGAGGATGACTGTGGTTTCTTTTTAGCTCAGTAGGCTGTGATATTTACTTGCATAAAAGTTGAGGCAGATTTCTTGCATTACTGCGGGCTTTCTTGTGCTTTAGACCTGGTCAAAGGTTTTAAGGGATTTTCCAAACCATTTTGCAAATGACACTTCTATTTAAATTGTTCATTATTTTGTTTTAAAAAGTCATGCTAGTTATGAAATAATTAATGTCATTTTTAATTAGGAAGGGGGAGTTCCCTGCAGAAAATGTCAGCTTACTGTATTCTGTTCTGCTTATCATCTTTTTACCATCTGGCCTTGCTATTGAGCTGAGGTACATTTTTTTATTTTTTGTCCAAGAAAAAGAACTACACAGTCCATAGTTGTTTGGACAGGCTTCCTGAAAATTGGTATTGTCAGATATTTATCCTTCCTTTTAAGATTTCAATGAAGTGTTCATCAGAGGAGCGAAATCAGAGTAAAGCATGGTCCCATGCTCAGCAGGAACCATTTAACAGCAAGACAACATCAGTCATGGTCATTCTGTCTCTCTGGGGGCAACAGCTCCCTTTTCCTGCTGTGTTTTGTGGAAGGAAGTTCTCAACTGTATCTCACTTCACTGTGAATCAATTGCTTCTGCTGAGTTCCGGCAGGTGCTGTCCCTCAGACTGCAGTCACCAGCTTAAGGACGTGGCTGTGTGCTGTGGTTCAATAGTAAAAGTGGTGGTGAGGCACATGGCTGCACAGTGCCCCATGGGGAACCGTGGTTCAATGTGGGAATGAACATGCACCCTCAGAGCAGTTAACCAGCTGGTTGACTGTCAGCTGAGAAAGGGAACTGGGGAAGGGAGAAATGAAACTAGAATTTTAATACTATTTTTCTTTTTTTTGCAATGTTCACATGGTTGTGTATGTACAGTTCATATAAATCAGATTCTGCTTTGTGTTGAACTCAGCATCTGATTCATGCAGCTACTGCAGCACAAGACAAATGCAAGAAGAGCCCCACAACCTCTGTTGTGCTTATTTCTTTCTGCTGGGAGGGAGCACTTTTCACTCACCCTGGTGAAGTAGAAAACTCTGTACTTTCCTCTCTTCATTTGTGTGTTTGTCTGATCAAGATAGTGCTGTCCTAGAGCCTGAGGACAGATGGTGCTGGATATTGAATTGGATCCAGTGCTGTGGGTACTGGGTGAAGACTGGTTGTTTTTAGCAACAGAACAGGTTTAATGGCCATAGGACTGCACTGTCACTACACCCCAGTCTGTGCCAGGGTACACATGTGATTCACATGTCCTTTGGAAGGTTTTCCTCTGCTGAACATTGTCCACAAGTACCTCTGTCATGAAGGCTGACGTTGTAATAGCAAGAGATTCACTTTGTAATATTGTCCAAAGCTTCCATGTTGGGGGAAGAAAAAAACCTTTCTGTCAAAACCTTTTGTCAAACCCTATTGTTCGTGGCCAGGCTGGATGAGGCTCTGAACAATGCAGTCTAGTGGAAGGTGTCCCTTCCCATGGAAGGGGCCTGGAACTAGATGAGTTTTAAGATCCCTTCCGACCCAAACTGTTCTATAGTTCTGTTTAAACTTTTAGCCTATTTTGTCTTTCCATTCCTGTCTTTGTCCGGGCTATCCTGAAGAGAGGGTCTTTTTCCCAGGAGCCTAATTCATGGCAGTCGTGCTATGTTTGGGGAGAATTTACTTTCTGGGGAACTGAGCAGCACATGGCTTCATCACTGCAGCAGAGCACTTTGATGGGCTAGCTAGGAAGGTAGGGTATTTCCTTCCAACACTCTTTTTATGTGAACCACATATCCCTCCTGATACTGTATTTTACAGATGAGGCAAAGATTTTGCTGTAGTACCTAACCCAACATAAGCAGGTGGTACTTTAAGAAGAGCCACTTCTGTTTTCCACGCCCCTTTTGCACCATTAGAGTCTTCAACTAACTTAAACTGATTGTAAAATCTCACTCACTGGCACCAGCCAGTTATTAATTACTAGATCAGATTTTCTGAGGAAATTTCAAGGGAGTTCCTGTCACCCCACAGTGATGTCTTTCAAATTGTAGTGATGTGATAGGGAGTGGCACCCTGGCTCACGGGTAGTTGTACTTTTATTTGAAATTGAAGAGTTACATGGGGGTTTTCTTGTATCATCTTACTAAATTACTCTATGTGGGAGCAACCTAGTTGATCAAATATATCTGTATCTTTGAAGGGGAGGGGTTTGTGCATGAGTCTGGCATTTACATGGGGAGCTGGGGTGACAATGTAATTGTGAGTGGCCAGCAGTGGTTTGGCATATTTGTGAAATCTGGGCAACTTTTTCTTGTGGCTCCTGTTACTGCTCTGTTACTCAAGCCCACGTAATGAATCTGTTACTGTCTTTAGTTAATGCTGAAATGCAAGTAACAAAAATAAACACAAGCTTGTTTGAAAGTGTTGGAGAGCAGTGTTTAACTCTGTCACGTCAGCTTCAGTCCTATAATGTAACTATGAACTAAAACCATTCAGAGAAGGAAGCTTTTGCTAGCTTCATGGACCTCAATGATTCCTCCTGCAAAGCCACTTGCCTGGTAAGCTTGGTGCTGTGCAGCCAAAACCCTTCCGTCATGGATGGGAACTGAGAGCAACGGTAGAGGCATTCCAAAAATAAAAGCACCCAAACTTCTGCACAGTACTTCTCTGAACATTTAAGACTGTTTCTGCATAATCAGTACACAGTTGTAAATATAATTACTTATTTCATGACAACGCTGTCAATCCTTGTACATCATACTTACTAGCAATAGGGTTTGATCGAGTCATTCCTCCTCCTTGTGGGGTCACAGACTTCCTTTCTGCCTTAAACAGCTGCAACTGTATAAAAGGATTTGTCAGTTATAGAAAGAAGAACAAATGTCTAGTTTATATAGACTATGGTTTTTGATAGGTTTTAAGTAAGCAAAAGTGTCATCTATTCAGTCATGACAAAAAGATGTTTTGAATAGGTTTTAGGGACTCCTGTTAGAGTAGGAGTTATCACATTCATGATTCTTACTGTGGACATTCATCTGCTTCTTTTCTTCCCTGTATTCTCTGAGTTCTGTGCAGGCAAACAAGGCAAAACCTGGTGCATCTGGTTACTCAGACCATCTATTTTGATAAGATTAGCTTTGGGGAACAACTATAGGAACAAGTGCACAAGGACTGCTGGTGAAAGTAGTTGACCAGTGAGTATATTTTTACCTGAAGTGCAAAAATGGAAAGGCCACTCTCCTCACAAGGTAGAGCTTGCAGGGTACCTGCTTGGGATTAATAGAAATGAGAGCAGCTGGTACAGTAGTTAGTCCCTCCCCTCTTTTCCCTTGCTACTTCCCATTCCAGTGCTAATTTTACCAGCATTTAAAGCACAAAGAGAATGAAGCAAAAAATATGTGAGCAACATGCCTAAATCTGGAAAACCTCTCACCAGCTTCCTGTGTGAATAAATTTGGAAGAAACTACAGGTAGGTAAGTTTGCATGCTTATTCCTTGTTGCACCACCTTTTGCCAAGGCTGTCATCCTCTGTCTGGTGGTTGGCTTTCCATGCCCTTGAGTCCTGAAGAAACAGGGGAGAAACAGTGGCTAAGGGACACAGCCAAGCTCTGTCTAGGCCCTTTCCATAACCCCCAAGTAAATCTGCTTAAGCATCACAGTGCTCAAGGACACATGCAATGTGCCTTGGATTCCACAGCTCCAGTCTAGTAAATCCATCGCTGCATTTAAATGTCTGTGCAGAAGGGACAAGGGCAACCTGACGCAGTGCTCAGACCATCCCTGGTGCTTCCTAAATAAAAAAGGTGCTTAATTTAAATCCAAATAATTCAGCTAGTGACTGCAGAAAGTGATGCCACCATTTTTCTGACCTCTGCAGGAGCTGTAGCTAATGCAGCAGTACACAAACTGCTTGTTTGCTGCAGTGTCGGCCCTGAGCAGTGAGAAGAGGGTCTTCCATACCAACCCACCCGTGCTAATCCTGCCTAAGGCCTGCTTTAACTTTTGACATAACCCCAGGCCAGCTGCAGAAGAAGAGGTTTCTCTTTGAGCAGTGTTGTGGTGGGACTGTCAGTGGCTGAATTTGCAGAGGCCTCAGCTCTATTTGCACATTTAGTTGCAGTGCACATATGAGAAATCACATGGGGTCAATTTGTTACAAAATGTTTAGTGCATATTTTTTATGCATAGCGGTACATGAAAATAAGCAGAAGCTTCTACTGCTGCTCTGAATTTCTCAGTGAAACAGAGTTTAAAAAAAAAAAAAAACAAACCTGGGCTATCATCAGGAAGGCTACAGTTCCCTTAGATATGATGCTTCTGAATACAGTGTACAATATTTTGCCAGTTCCAGTCTTCCATTAAATAACCCTCTAAAATGCCATTCCATTTCTTTTTTTCCCCGTTGTACATAAACAGCTGCCACAAGTGAGTTGGTAGAAAATATTTACAGCCAAAAAATACAAGGAAGAACCATTTGACACAGCTCAATGGAATGTTAATCAGGATCTTAAGTTAACTGCTTTCCTAGTAATAAGAGAGGAGGATTAAAAAAATACTTTCAGTCTCTGGTTTCTATTGAAAAATTACATGTACTCTATTTTCCATATTTCTCTGAAGATGAACATTAAAGGGGGAAAATTAATGTACATCCATGAGGCAGCACAGTTGAGTGAAAGCAGATGAAATGTGGCATGTATCCTTTGCAGATAATTCATGTGTTAATTCATGTCACCCTGTAGAAACCACACAGCTTGGCTCTGTGTTCATGTACATTGGCAGCACATAAAAGTCAGCTGAGCAGTGACAGAATGTTGGTGGTACCAACACTGTAGTCTGAGCTCCTGTTAAATGTTTAATTTAATCTAATAGTACTGTATCATGATATATATATATATATATGTCTCATAGGACAAACTGCTTTACTAATGGGGAACTTTTCCTCTGTGTTCCCTGATTTGCAGTGACTTTGACCTACTTTAACAGTGCACTTGTGCATTTTCTGTGGTACTGTGTTTGGATGTTTGACTATACAGCCTTAAATTAGCAACTTGACATTGAAATGCTGATTTACACCTGCAGTCAAGTGGATAACACATGTTAAAAACTGATTGTCAGCACCTCTAATATGGTATCACTTCATTCTGTGGCACTGTCACTTGCCTTTACGGGATTTAAGGAAAACATTGTGTGGCATTGTTAGTATGGCTATGGACACAGCTGTGAGGGCCCGACAATGCATGGACTTTGTCATTTATCTAAAAGCTGACATCACTTTCAAAAAAACACTGTGAAAGTTTGGATGTTTAAGTGTTGCTGTATATTTTAAGACAATGGTTGGAAATAAAGGAGCTTTTTTGATGGCATAAAAAAACAGTTAACATTGAATAACTTGCTCTTTTGACCTTTTCACCTTAAGAAAGATTAATGGTGGTTTAGATCAGAACTTCCCCCTGGCCCCAATCAGGAGTCTGAGTGCTTCAGGGACTCAACAGACAAAGAAAGTAATTTCACCCCTAGGTCACCAGCACAGACCTAGGCTGTCTCACTAGTGACCATTAGATAATTGCTCAGTAGTTTATGTGCAAGAGTTGGTGGTCATAATCCATTTTCCAATGGACAGGTCCCTGCCTCATTAAAGCTGTCACTACATGCTTATCCAGGCAGCAAGAAATGGGAATTAATGTGAATAGAGCCTGGATTGCCTGTGCCTTGCCCTACTAAAACCTCAGAGCCTCTGTAACACCCAGGAAGGGTTGAAGCCATGTCAGTGCTGTGTTGTGAGCAGTAGCTCATCAGTGGTCCCTTCTGGAGGGCTGCAGCCTCTGCTCTCGACTCTGGAGCATGCAGGTCCTATTCAGACACTCACAGTGGCACCATTTGCATTTCTGGCACTTAGGAGATCCTAGAATAACACATCCCATGACCCTCCTGTAGCCATCTCCAAAGGTTAGGTCCTGGTATGGTCAAGCTGGTGTACTTCATACCTAGTGTACTTTTATTTTAAATGGAAGTCCTAACATTAGGACTCTGCAGTTAATAAAGAGCACAGAGCTAGTGGGCAGATTTTGATAGTACAGTAACTGTTTGTGACTTCTCATGTCAGAAATTATAATGTCACCAACCGTAAAGCACAGTTTGGGAACCTACCCAAGAAAGCCAAGCTACAGACATCAATGTGCCAAACAAAAGCAGCACAGGGGTAGCTGATGGACAGTAAAGGTCTAAGTATGTCCTTCACCAGAGACATCTGCATGCACACAGCAAGCAAGGCATTGGGAAGAACTGACATGTGTGCACATCTGCATATAGTTGTTTACAGCAGAGACATTGAGCCTGAATATATAACATGGTTACATGCTAGGGAGAGAAAATGTTGAAGTGCTATAGCATCTAGGAGTCTACTACTTTTGGCTGACCGAGTTGAGAGGATACAGAAACACCAGACTTCAGGGGGACATCTAAGATGAGAATATATATTTTAAAAAACATTGTAAAACCCTAAAGGATGAGGAATATAAACTTATATAGTTATTAAGGAGAATGGGCCGTGTCCTTTGCAAAGCCCACAAAAAACTCTTTCCTGTTCCTGTTTGGTTTTCTTTCTCCCAGGCTTACCTCTGTACAGCACTTTCCTCATACTGGACAGAGCAATAGCGCAGATTACAAGTAGAACTGAGTGAATAAAGGCAAATGCTAGAGTATAAAGACTAGCAGGAGAGAGGAAGAGGACGAGTAGAGATCATCAGTTCTGCGAAAATCGGAGAACTCGGGCTGCAGCGTGACTTGAAAAGTACTGACCTCTATGTAGCTTATGAGATTGAAAATCCTCTCCTATGTATTTGCAGCATTAATTCCTCTTGTTATCTGAGGTGATCTACTTTAATCAGATTCCTACAAGCAAGTCAAGTACTTACAGTAGAAGATCTTTGACACCCATTCTTGGCAGCATCAGTAGAGAGGACAAAGACCAAACCAGCAGGGAGATCAGATAAACCATCTCATCTCTGCAAAAACTCTTTTGGGATAATTGGCGTCATAGGGAGTCCCCAAGTTTCCACTCTCCAGACTCATACCTTTTATCTCTATGATCATTTTAAATGATTGCACAAAAGCTACCTCAAAATTCTCACATTTCAAAGACACAGCAATTCCATACTGGCGCAGTGCCATCTCCTGTACTGCCTTGCTGCTTCACAGAAGCCCACAGCTTAAATCTGGATCAAAAGGGAATGCACAAATTTGGTCTTGCTTCCGTGTCTTTCGTGAAGTTTCTACTTACTATTTTCTAAGTTTCTAGAACTGGAGTCTCTGAGTGCCAGTCATGACAGTCCTTGTTCTAAATTTAATCTCATTTTCACAGACCTTGAGCCAGAGAAGGCAATGCCATCTGATATGCTCTGAAGACTTTCATCCCCACAAAGCACACGTGTTGCATGTGGCAAAAGCAGCTTGATGGATCTGTGAGGACACACTAGGGACATATAAGGTGACAGTTCAGGTTGCCTTATTGTCTAGACCTATCCATTGGAGAAATTCTATGTGTTCTGTGCCTGGTTAGCCAAGCAGTGGATTTTACTGCATATACACCATGAGACACAGTATGCTGCTGGAGCAATAGGGCTACCACTACATAAATCCAGGAACCACGGGACAAGTTCTTATTAACATGCTCCTCTGCCCAAAAATGGTTAAGTTCATAGCAGAAGGCAATAGCCAAAATAATCTTAAAATGTTCTAAAGGAAAAAAACAGGGGCGGAAATACCCCATCCAAAAATCATTGTCCTTTAACAGGGGAATAAACACCTCACTGATCAATTAGCTTGAAAAATTAATAAATCAAGGACAAATGTAATTAAAATCTAGCATCTCAATAAGCTGTTGTTGTCACAGCCCAGTTTGAGCATCTCACTCCTTTGTTGACATTTTTAATGCTGTCTCTGGATTACCAGTACATGACCAGTATATGAAAGCTTGTTAAGCCTCCACGTGCTCAGCCTGGCCCTAGCTTTAATACTGGCTTAGTGCAATCCCTTCTGCTGGCACAAGCTCTACATGACTTGAACTTTGCAGTGCTGGGCATTGTGTTTCTTGCTAATCATAGTATGGACTTACTCAAGTGTGTTTTACAAGATTAGGGCAAATTTGTGAATGCCCAATTATCTATATGAAACTTTTTTAAGAGAAGCCAACCAGGCCTGTGTTATTTCTTTCTTTTTTCAGGATCCTGCAATATCTTTCTGTAACTAGTGGGGGAATGCTTTCAGCCTGGCTTGCAGGTCTGGCTGGTGTTTCCTTTCCTGATTAGCAAAGCAGTCCATGCATTAGTCCTTTCAAACTGAACAGCTCTTGCATCCCTCTCTCCTGATCCCCTGTAGTGAATGTGAAGTTCAAAATGTTCCTTAAATATCTCAATCTTATTTCTATTTAAGAAAAATCTGTTCCAGCAGCTTCTAGTAAGACCCAAATCGAAATATTACTTTTGAAAATTGTTCACGTATTTAGAGACTTTTCAGCCATGCAGTGCTACTTCAATTTGGAACTAGATTTGCAGTCTGCTACAAGTGCGAGGTGAAGTTACTGATAGTATAGCTCTCTCTCTATTAATTTTATTTAGAGAAAAATAACAGCTTAGGTATGAGAAAGTTCACTTTATATTTTGCTTTTTTGTTGGTTTTCCCTTCCAGTCATTTGCAGTTGCAGTTCTGTGACCCTAAAATGAAACGAAGAGATTTTCCTCCCAAAAAAAATGCTGCTGGCACTGCATCACACAGACGTGTTTTAGAGTAGATGCCTACAGCATTCATGTGCAGTTTTATCCCATCTTATTTTTAAATGGTTATCTGTTCATCACTCTAGTTCACAATCCTATTCCAAAAATATCTGAGGTTTATCCTTATCATTTTGCCCAGCTAACAGTAAGAAATAGGCTCAAGTGGCTCAGTATGGATTAGTTTTGCCTCTTACACAACGGGGTACAAGATCCAGGGAGAAGCCAGAGACCTGCCTTGGGAAGAGCTCTGTCCTCTGCCAGGGGATCCCTTGGCAATATTCCTTTTGCATGCTGAGAGTGTCAGGATGCTTGCCACCGACTTCCTTGGAAGAATAGTGCACTGAAAAGGGATTAATTTGTTCACAGAGATCAGGATAAATAATGTCTGGAGTTTCTGATACTTATCTTAAATCACTCAAAGTTTTAATTACAGCTTTGGTAACCGTATTTGATTTTTTTATTTGAGTCCTTTTAAGTTTACCAGCTCTGGCATACTTCATAAAGAGGACAAGAATCTGCACTTCTTTCTTCTGAATGTGTCTGAACAGAGTTGGTCCTTGGGATAAGCAGCCTTGCCACCTCCCCAGAGCGACATTTCACCAGTATATGGGATTTTCAGATATGTTTACAAGGGTCACTGAGTCTTCTGCTGTTTTCAACAGTTGTTTTTCTCTCAGCCTCAGCAAACACCTCTTCTCCTCCGCCTTTCCCTCCTTTCTATCCATATTCCCAAAAAACAAATACCTTCCTCTCCCAGACCTGCAGATGAGGTTAGATGAGTGTTTTGTCAGACACCATGTATCTGTTCTCGTGTCCTGAGTTCTCTTCCTCCTCAGTTGTCCCTGTTCGCCTTCAGTCACTCCATTCTCACACCAGCAAATGTTCTGATCCTTTACTGTCAGCACTGAGAGTTCAGCTATTTGTTAAACTGCAATATCACAGTTTTGGATTCCACATGTTTGCTTGTGAGTCTTCAGTCACATATGTATATACCCGGGTGCAAAAACTTTTCTGAGTCTTCTCATGGCTGCAGTGGCACCATGTGAATTAATAATTTATTAATTGTATTTAGCAGTGAGGAAAAAAACTGCCCCTGACCTCTAGATGTTTTATGTAGTTTGAGGAACAAAACAATGGTTCATGACATCAAAAATTATTTGGTTTTCTGCTCCCACCACAGACTGGACCCTCACTAGGTATGAACTTCACTGTGCAAAGCTGTTTGATGTGGCTCTGCAGCCAATTTCTAGGTTGGACATTGTGGAAAGTGTCTCCCTCAAGTCTAAACTTACTGTCTGTTGTTCTTCAGCAGGTAGCACGCAGCTGAGCTTTCCAGTGCAATTCCTTGGCAGGTGTTATTATACATATTTTGCAACTGAACCAGGATATTTTCCCAAAATATTTCACAGATAGGTAGCAAAAAAGTAGTCCAATATGTACAGTCCTTTTCTTGAAGCCACATTAAGATTCCCTGCAAACCCCTGGGCATTCATAGTGCTCAACTACTCCGTAATATCTGGACAAAACGGTGCAGCAAACTCCTTTTCATGAACGGGAAAATTCATCCCTGAATGAGGGCCCCAATGAGAGATACTATATTTGCCCTCCTATGTACTATTTTTCTGTCTGGAAGTGATGTGAGAGCTTTTTGTCAGCTCTCTGTTCAGAGTGACTCATCCCCAGAGCATCCTGTGCCTTGTAAAGGTGTGTTCAAAGCTCACCTGCCTTGTAACACAGTGAGTGCCAGCTGGTCACAAGCTCTCAGCCTTACTTTCATGTCCACATCCCCACCACTCCTCCACACTATGATGCACCCAATACGTGTTCTAATGTTAAACCACATCTATGATCTGAAAATATCTTTAGGTCATACCTAGAATTATGAAAACAATGGCTGGGATCCAAAAGTGCTCCTCATAGTAACCTGAATATCTGAAGGTGAAATAAAGGGTGGGTTAGATTTTAGCTTTTTTTTTTTTTTTTCTCATCGACTATTCAGTGTTGGTCTTCATTATTTTTTTTTTATCCTTTTGAAAGCTTTAAAGCCTCCCGCATAACTGCCTCTGTCCCATTCGCTGCTGAATGGACGGTGCGCTGATCTTTTTCTCGGCGGGTAATGGATTTGGTTTGATTGCTTGACACAGGAACAATAGGGGGGTAAACAATTGCCTTCACGCCCGTGCAGCTCCCCATCTGTTGAGTGCGTGCGCCTTCAGAGGCAGCCGGGCAGGGACAGATGAATGCCCCAGCCGAGCCTGATGTTAATGACATCAGTCATACAAGCGGAACATGTGGCGCAATAAATCAAAAACTAATTGAACTTTTGGTTGATTGTATTGCTGTCCCACTGCCCGCTTCAAGCACGGCACGGTTTCCTGGGACAATGCTGCTCAGGCCCGCAATGGCTTTGCTACCCTTGGACAGCAGGAGCCTGGCCTGGGACCTGATGGCTGATAACAGCTTCTCTTCACTCATTGCTTTCCTGAAACAGTGACACAGAATCACAGAATATTCTGAGTTGCAAGGGACCCACAAGGATCATCGAGTCCAACTCTTAACACTGTCTCCCTGGCGGGAATCGAACCCGGTTCTCCCACACGCCAGGTGGGGACACTTACTAAAGTGGATTTTCCACCTTCCACTCAACCAAAAACTTGGCTGTATATTTGACCAATATTTATAATTTTGAATAAGAAATGTTCATCAATATGACAGTGAAAGCCAATGTTCACCAGCACTTTCCGTCTGGGACTGTTGGTGGCAGACGTTTATTGCAGGAGAAGACAGTTCTTGTTTTTGTGTTAATTAGACACACGTGGTAATAACGAAGGCTATTCATTAGACTGATGTAATTTAATATCATTATTCACACTTGAAAGTATTCCTACTATGTCGGCTGCTGGAGTCTGCAAGCCAAAATTTTCTGCCTTAGGTGTCCATGGCAGCAGTAAGCCACCAGAAGTTGAGGGGGTTGATATTCACAGAGGAGGAAAGGAACAATTTCTGATGGGAGCATTAAGGAATTAAAATCTTCGGCAAGAAGACCTTTAATTGAAGTGCATAAATATGGGATTAGGCCCCAGAACCGTCAAGTCATGTAGGAATCCACCTATGACTGAGTCACCTGCCCTCCCTGTGCAACCACAGAAATCTAGGGGACACAGAGACTTATGCACATCTGCTTGATGTGCCCTTTCTCAGTCATCTGCATTTGACATTTTCTTTTTAAATGCCCAGGATTCTGGTACTTGTTCATGAAATTAAAAGGTAAAGCACAAAATGCCTTTCTTAATACCCCTAGAATCAGCTCCTCATTATACGGAAGAAGCAAATTTTTTATGATAAATACATTAAAGTATACACTTAACCCAATCTCTTCTGTAAGCATTTGTTTGCCTACAGATTGGACTTAAATTATTAGCTATATATTGCAGGGAATTCTCTACACTGGTAAAAGGAGACATGAAAGTAAATGCTCTTATCTGAGTAGAGGCTGAAGTAACAACTAAATTAAATCTTCGTGTTAATATTATTCATAGAAAGGCAGATGGGAGCAGAAAATGTTGCAATGAAGAATATGGAATGAGATGAGATCACAGCATCAGTCTGTCCTTTGTAGATCTGGACAATGATCACAGAGCCAGATTGGATTAGTGAAACCTATTTACCAGAAGTTCAGAGCGGTTGCATGAGGCTGAAAGGCAGTCAGTAGGGAGACGCGGAAAATGCACCAGATTTACAGCTGCAGCGACGAAAATTTAGAAGTTTTCACCACTGTGATTTCATCCAAATGTGAGTACATCCGAATGTTACAACCCCAGCGGTGTTGTCTTTTAGAGGGATGGGATGTTTAGCGAAGGGGAAATCTCTGAAGTGAGCAGCTCTTCAGTCCTGCCGTGCTGTGCTCTGCTTGCAGCCCAGCGCTCGCTGCCGCTTTCTCGAGATAATCCGCGCAGGTGCTTCAGCATTGTGGCCGTGTAAAATCTTTGCATTGGCAAAACTGGGAGATCTGGAATCGGTGTTGCTATACCTATGAGGTAACTGCTAAAGTGACAGCTTGCAACTGTGTGGCTATTCTGTGTAATAGAAAAGAGAATGAAGTTCAGCGAGCAGTTAGCGGCTCAGATGAAGTGGGTGAACTGCATGAATGTTGAATTTAAGTCTGCTGGTTCAATAAGTGGACCATTTCCAAAGGCATGCCCTGGAAATGAATGCATGATTAACATTAATTGCTTCTAATGAAGAGTAAGAACCGGACAAAGCGCAGCCTGCATTTGATTGAACAAATTAGTTTAAATTCAATGCCCGCATATTTCAGCAACAAGAAAGCAGGGAAAAGCAGGGAAAACAAATTCTGGGGCCAGATCAGATCTTTACTTGCAAGCTGCGAGCATGAGCTCTCAGCTGCTTAATTTTCAATATAAGTGGAAATGACAAAGTGAAACATCACTGTAATTGCATTTGTTGCCTGAAAGCCGGGCTGTACATGGAAACATCCTTTTGCAAGGATCCGTTGTCTGCAAGGATCCGTTCTTCCTTTCCTTCTCCCACTCTCCGCAGATATTCATGTTTGCAGGGACAGCTCCGCAGCCTCAGTGTTTGCATTGCTGCCATTGTATTCCCCTGCAAGTGGGTCACTTCTGGCTACCTCCGTGATTCACTCTTCTTTCAATGGCTATTCAAATAATTGCATGTTTGCTGGTGCTGTGACTTCCCTTTCATGCCTTGCTGTTTTCAGCCCCTATAAGCCTTTTGCCACTTGTTCTGGCGGACAACAGGCAGTGAGTTGGACTGTGGATCATATGTACTCTGAGAATATGCAAATTTATTACTGTGAGGTACATTTATGTGTTGCTCCTTATGCACCAGCCTGGGTAGCTGTGACAGCACTTCCTTCAGGTAGAGACTTCTATAAATTGTGCTCCTCACAGTCTCTGGTAAAATACATAAAATACCAGAGAGATAAGAAGATAATTCCTTGTATAACTGAACTTTTTTGCACTTCAGCGTTTTGCTTATGATAATTAGTTTAGTTCTCCCATGATGAAATTCCAGAAGTAAAGGTGATTGAAGCAGCTTCAAAAACAACTTACAGCATATTCCTAGGGGGGAAAAAAGCCAAGCCACCTTCATTCTGTTTGTCTGGCTTTCATCCCACACTCGCACGGCTTAAAGCATAAAATGTGTCCTGCAGGAGAAGACAGTAAGGATCCCTGAGGATATCACACTGTGCAAAACAGACCGTAATTGAACTGACAGCTTAGCACACTCTCAAGCTCTAAATAGGCAGATAACTTACTTGTGATGTGTTCAGTGGGGAAGTGCCCTGTGCAATGGGCCACTATCAGCGACCCTGGACAAGACTGCTCGCCTCCCCTGTTCCTGCCCTGTTTCACTACAGGCAAAGCACAGGCCAAAACTTTCTCTCTGGTGGGATCCTAGTGTTCAGTACTTATACTCTCACTGGGGTATGGAGGAGTGGCTGTTAGACACACACAGGCTGTCTAGGAAAAGTGACTTTGGTCTCACTGCCAGCTCTGCTTCTACTGGAGCCCTGGAAAGCCCAGTCACTTGGTTATTCCTGCCATCTGAGGGGAGCAGTTTGGCTGCAGTAATGAGCAGCCTTGGATGACCTCCAGCTATTTCCACAGCTTCAAAACTCTGCAAACAGTAATACATAGCAATGATAAGCACTGTAACTCCTGGAGTTAAATGTATGCCAACAATGAAAACGAAAACTCACCTGGGGAGTAGCACTCATCATCCTATAACAAACCTTTCTGGTTCTTCAAAGCCATTGGATTATTTATGGAGTCTGAATAGGTAACCCCTGTTCACATGCCTTGCCCCCAGGGTCAGCCCTTAGAATTGGAGTTAATTCTCTATATTTGGCAGGTTTTTGCAGGCTTGTTTCTGTCACTGGCTGCTAAATCCTGTAGCTCTTGTAGCCTGAACACAGGGGAGGGTACTACATGAGAGACAAGAGAGCTGGGAGCATCACAGAGCCTTTCAGGCCAATTTCAGTTCTAACTCCAACAACAAGTGTTGAAATAACCTTCACTTTTTCCAATAAAATCTTCGTCCAAATCATTTCAGTCCAGTCAAAAACTTGGCTTATGGACCTGGCATTTTGTGTGTCTATTGGCCAGTGGTTCTATGATTTCTGGTCTCTTCATGAGTCTGAGAAATAAAATTGAGAAACAAACTTTAAGCAGAGTGTCCCAAGTTAAAGAACCAAATGGGTCATTTTGAGGATTATAAAGCAATATACAGTAATCTCTCACCTCTTCACACCTAAAGTTTCATGGCTTCACCTCTTCACGTTTTTTTGCCAATGAAGACGCCATAGACATCTGTCAATTCTTTGTGGGGTTTTTCCATGTGTGCATGCCCAGAGTCCCTCTGCCGCACTGGGGGGGCAGGGCTGCCATGCCCCAGAGGATGAGATAGACACACCCCATGAGGTGGGTCAGTGACGCCGGTAGGTGCCACTCTCTCGTGGACCAGCATATGAGAGTGCTGTAAAGATTTTAAAAATTCCAGGGAAGCTTTATACACATCGTCAAGCTGGCACTGGGGCTGCGGGGGAGCACGGGATCAGCGGCTCCTTGGCGCGTGGCCATAGGCTGCACTGACGCCATGGAAGACCCCAGTCCCTGCAGCAGCGTAGCTCTACCCATGCCCACCTTTGGGCAAGGCAGCGCCACTCCCCCTACGTTTACTTGCTCTGCTGCCACGGCGCACCAGAACAGCACAGGGGTGATACCAGCATCCCACCGCTGTTCATCATGCCCCAGCGTGGCAGCGAAGGCGTCCCTGCACTCACTGGAGCTGGGGGGTGACAGTGGGTGTGGCTTATTTGCATATGTATGATCAGCCGCTCCTTGTGGAATTCGGCTTTTGCGACATTGCCCTGGTCCCAAAACCCCACAAAATTCGAGGGATTACTGTATTAGGCTTAGTGTAAATGTTGTTGTTTGGACATCATGCGGTAAAAGTGAAATGATGTCACACGAGAGTTTACGCTTATTGATAAACTCCCTAACTAGATAAAATTTGCAAGTTAATATTAACACTAGTCATTTCCTTCTGAAATATTAGCAGGTGGGAAGTCAGGTCAAAACTGAGGAAGGAGAAGAAAGGTTCCTCCTGGATGCCTATGGGAGAGATGCAAAAACTTGGGACAGACTCTTGCCCCAAGCCCACAGATATGTGTATTTTATAGCTAGACCATGACCTCTGAGATGACATTGAAAAGGACATTTTTGGGCCTTGTTTCAACAAGAATCTTCCTTAAGCCCCTTGTTCTTCCCTCTCTCTCCACTGTGCTCCCAGTGCATTTTTACTGAGGACTTTCAGAGGCGTGTGTCCACCTCCACTGCAGGCTGACTATGTTCCATGTTCCTGTTCTTCTTTTGCAGCACGTAGTCCTGCCCGAAGACGAGCCAAAACTACACAGCACATCCTAACAAAGAGTGTAAGAAAAGTCTCCTTTACTCTACTTTTCTTTCTTTTTTTTTTTGTTCTACTTTGCTACGCTTACCCTAAAAATGTTGTGGATAAATGAGAAGCAAATCTTTCAGGACAAAGAGCTACATTGGTGTCTGATGCAGGGTGTGGGGTGGGAAACAGAAATGGGAGTTTCTGTAAAGGTGCACATTATTTACAGAAGCCCTTTGAAATTAAAAATTAAAAAATACAGTCTTGCTGTGCAGAGAGAGTCAAAATGGGAATTTGGAAGAAAAACACCACGCAATAGACTGTCAATTCAACCCTTAAGGGTAACTCTGAAAGAGCCACTGGAGGATGCTTGTCCCTTGGCACCAGCAGTGTTTGCCTGCCCTTGACTCATGCCTGGTGCACTGGCACGGAGGGCCCATATGGAGCTTTACTCACGCCCTATAGGTGAGATAACCTCCAAATTATAATAATTGAACATTTTTCAATTTCTCAGAAAATGTTTTCCAAGTTCTGGTACTTTGACACAAGTGTAAAGTTTCTTGTCTTCAGAGCCAGTTTTCCCTCCTTAAGTCTACTTGACTCATTCACAACCTCTTTCACAATCCTTTTAACTAATTTGCAGGAATGACAATCTCTCTTCTGCATATCCAAGCATTTTTTACAAGTTTTGAGACTCTCCTGCCACAACATTTCTTTTCTCCACAGACATGTCTCTGCTCTAGTATTTTGTTGAAATATTTTTCTCTATGGCCTTTCCTTTTCCCGTGCCCTATCCTACTATCCAGCCCCATACTCAGTTGTAGAGAGCCTCTTCTTTGTGCTCTTGACTCCTGCAGTTCTGTGATCTCACCACAGAACTGCAGGTTCTCCTGTTTACCACACTTACCTGGGCACTGGAAAAGACCTCACCATATTCAGTCCCATCCCCTCTTTTAGTTATTAAAGCAGATTACAGGATCCCAGAATGTCACAGGATGCCTGAAGTGGTTCCCATGAAGGGTCAACAATACATCTGTCATTTTTGGGTAGAAACTACTATTTATAAGTGTATTTTCCCAAATGGTGAAATCCTTATTTTTGCCCTGTAACTGAGGTTTCAAAATGATTCTTCCTTCCAAATGAGCAGAAAAGTCAAGGTGCTCGAGTATTACTAAAACTATGACATTCTGAGATACTCCACTTTCAATTCCTATGCCTTTGGCATATTTTGTTTTCCATGCAATATTAAAAAACCCAGAAAAGTCCAAACCAAAAGTGAATTATTCCGACCTGATAAAACAGAATGCTCAGTTAATTTATATCTCCTTTTTTTTCTTTGACAAAATTTCTCATAAAATTATTTAGCTGAAAATTTTCAGCTTGTTTTCATCAAAATCAAAGGCAACTCTATATCTATGATGCTCCAAATCTCAGCAGCGAGTTGTTGCTTCTACTGAATGGAAGCATCTAACATTTAACTTGGATTGTATTAGCTGCTGTAGCAGCACTATACTCATAAAGGCCCAAGAAAATAAGAAAGTCCCTGCCTTGTTCTTGTATTTAAGAGATTTTTTTTCCCTTTGGGGCTTTCCTGACCTCAATTAAGGATATACTTTGACTGGCTCTTAGTCACCGTGCAGGCAGCACCACATTAGCAGTGGGAGCACCAAGGCTGAGGAATGGTCTGCAGCTCCAGCTAAGAAAATGATGGCTCTCAAACCAAAGCAATTGGCATAGTTAACTCTTAGTCTTGTGCATTCCCCTCCTGCAGCGGGATGTGGCTGCTTAGAGCTCGTATACAGGCATTCAAATAAATTTCACACATTGGAATAGACGTGCTTGTGAGGAAGTTTTGATTGCCAATTTCTAGACGCACAGAAAAGTAGCAGAATGATTATTTATTTTTCACTTTTACATTTGCACCTGCAGTTAGTGCCATAGAAATGCCTCAGCTAACATGAAATCTTCTGCTCTGGTGATTGCAGTGGATGCACAACTTTAATCCTCAGCCAGACAAAAATAGCTACTAATGTGGACATCTGCCAGACCTCTTTTTTCGTAGCAGAAATACTCAAGCAGTGCAGCATCCCGTGATTTAACATTCAAACAGTTGAATTTGCAGGGTAACTTCCGTCACATTCAAAAATCCATTCCAAATGCATGATCATGGTTGTGGAAGGGTAAGAGAAAGGGGGCAACACCCTGGTTTTTTTAACTGAGTGTTTAAACAACATGTTTATTTGCAGTTCCTATTGTTCCATTAAGAGTTATTTCCAGTGATAGTAGATCCTTCCTTTCTCTTCCCTCACTCTTCTAGCCCCAAACCCCATTAGGTAAGAACTGCCTGGACACTAGTATCCAGCTACTTTGCAGGAAAGTGGCAAACCCCTCTGTGTATGCTAGAGCTGCCACATTAAAAATTAGCTCAGTATTAGAACATCAAAAAGAGCTTAACTCTACAAAGCTGTCATTTTCTCAACTTAGTTGTTCAGCTTCTAAAATTCAAAGTTTTATCCAAATCCATATGTTTAATTGTCACCTTTTCTGGCTGGTTGTTGGTTTGATGGTGGGATTTTGGGTCCTGGAACAGGGTAGTTGGAACAGCACCTCTGCTGCTCTGAAGCTCTCCTGTGTCTTTCGTGCCCCTTCTTCCTTAACACAGCTAATTCCAACAGTGGCTATACCAGCCCTCAGTACTCTCATGTGTAGCGCAAACTCCATAAAAAGAGATTTTACTGGTCACTGAATGCACAGGTGATGTTCTGCAAAGACAACGAGCCAGTCAAGAGACTTAGAGATTCTAAAACCAGTAGGTTTTTAGAGAGCCATTTGCTAACTCTGCACAGTCTGGCTGACTCTGCCATTCACACAGATTTAAATTTCCTGGTATGTCTAGAAAAGAAAAGTGACTCCCATCTAATCCTTCTGCCTTACCCTAGGTACCCTAGAGAAATGTCAGCTCCACTTTAGATCAAAACCACGCTACAGCAGGTTTAGTTTCCTGACCTAGATAAGTCTTTACATATTATAGTAATGGATGAGGCAGCCAAAGTCACAGTAAAGTCTTGAATTTAGAGATAAGGAACTCCCAAAGTGTGTTACAGACAAATGCTGCAAAGATGTTCACTGAAGATGGGCTATAGAGATTGCACTCGTGTCTCCAGCTGTAATGGAAAATGACACTGTAACTTATTTATACAGATTGAAGGCATTTTGGCATTACTGATTTCACATGTAACAAGAAACCTCGAAAGCCATAAACATGTGCTTAAATAATTCCCGCTATCAGTGGAGTTAAAAATCCTTCTTCCTTTCCTCAAACCATATTTCATCCTTTGCAACACACATGCAGAATATTAAGTTTCAAGTCCGTGGTGGTTTACACTGATTAAATAAGCCACTTTCAGGATTACAGGTGGCTGCAGACAGCATCCTACTTACCAAAAATGCTCTTTCCATGACAATGCAAAATAAGTGACCTCAGGTGTCTCAGTAGTAGAGAGTCGATGACATTTTCTGTCACACACCAACAAAGACTGAATCTGACCAAGAGCACTGGGCATATTTGAGAGATGGGGGGAAAGCTGAGCTTTGTGGCATTCTTTAAAAGCTGGAAGAGTTCACAAGGCATGGTCCAAGAGCTGTCACAAGAGACCCCTGCCAGCCATAGTCTCATCATATTTGTAAAGAAGACAGGTGTCTCCACTGATGTTATTGTGGTACAGCCTCTGGTAAGCAGCTTGCAAGGTTCAGGTGGTCGGGATATGTGTGGACACAGTAGCCTGCAGCCTGCAAGGAGCTGCTGCAGAGGGATGGGGGGGTGCTGGAACCGTTCCAGGGGCAGCTGGAAGAGAGCCAATGCCAACCAACAGAAGGCCTCTCACAACCAGCTGAATTACTGGAGCACTGCTGAAGCTCGACTCTGTTCAGCAGTACCAGATTCATGGTTAGTAGAGCTGGGAACCAGCTGCAGCCTCCCTTAGCATGTGCTTGTCTTCACAGACACCAGTAGTCCCTTTGACTTTAACTTACCACTTACCATTTTAACTTACCATACTAAGAGCATGTCCTTAGTTTCCTATGGAGGGGGGACTGTATTAGGCTCTGTGTCAAAATCCACAGAATTAGGAGAAAATCCCTCTTAGACCTCGGACTAGACTTTGGTTGCCTTACCAGCCTTTTCCAGCAGCATTTCTGCCTGTTGTCAGGCAGTTTCTGCTCCTCTTTCTGATGGTCAGTAGGTCATGTAGCCTCCTCCAGACTCCTGAGGGTACATGGAGACAAAAGACTTAAAAGTAGTCAGGCTGGGGGGTTTCTTCTTTTCTGTTTTGCAAAACAATGGTTCACATAAATTTTTATGCCTCTGTAAAAAAATCGCATGCTCAGAATATTGCAGATTAATGGCAAACTGAATTAAAACTTAATCAGAGGAAATGGGCAATTTGGCATGAGGGGCCATGCTTGAATATAGTCTTGTTTTTATCTTGAGTGTATGTTAGAAGGCAGAGCAATACACAGAATTAAGGCTTTTTCTATGCCAGTAATAGGCTGATCAGTTGTTGGTCTCCCTCTTGGAAAAAAAAAAAAAAGATTTTATACCTAAGACATGTAGATGGCAACCACTGTCATCAGTTAGATACAAGTAACTCCTTTTTTCCTGGTCTTTCAACATAAGATCAACATAAGTATGTCTAATAGGAAACAGCCTGAATAGTCACTATGTGTCTTGTTTCCTTGCTGGTTTGGATCTTCACCCTGTTTCAGTGGTTCTCTGTATGACAGGATTGAGTCTTCAGGGAAGAAGGGGGAAAAAATCCAACAAAATATGAAACATTCTTTTCCTGTTGTTGGAACTTCAGACTTCTTGGGAAAACAGTTTCCCGACCATCCTGAATAACAGTCCTGACAGATCCACTTGCTTGAAGTGTAGCCCTGTTTTTTTAAACATACATTACCTTTGGCCCATCTAGTTGCCTGTGGCAGCACAGTGAGTGGCGTGGCTCAGTTGTGATTGATGTAGAACTTGATTTTGTTCATGCTCATTTTCAGGGATTCTGTTGGACCAGAGTAGGCTTGATATTCAAAGGTGCAGCTCTCAGTGAATTTTATTTGTACAAGCTCATGTTAGTGAAAATTAATCTCTAGTAGCACAATTATTCACTGCCCCCTATCCTCTGGAGTCATTTACAAGGTACAAAAAGTAAATAACTCCAAAAGACGGGAGAGGCCATGAGGAAATAGCATTTGTAATTCACATTGTGTAGGTCTGATTAATTGTTCAAGATGTGATGCAACAAAAAATTAAATTTGGGCTGTCTAATAGGCATATCCTACTTAGCAGAACATGAAAAAGACAACATTTCAGTCTCCTGAGGAGGATACAGAAAGGTGCAACTAAGTAGTTGGGTCCCAGAGAAACCCCAGAGGATATTTGCATACTTTTATACATCTCGTGCACAGGGACCAGAGCCAAACAAAACAAATCCAACAGTCCTCACCTGACAAAATCCCCTTCTGATGGCAGTAAAGCAGTGGGAAGAGCAAACAGACTTTCATCTCCCCCATGACCTCAACCGACCACCTAATCCCCAGGGCCGGATTTCACAGGATGGTTTTGCCTCTTCCCTGTAGGTGGTGGCCATCTCCGACTGCCGGCCCCAGCAGGGTGACCTGCTGCAGGTGCTGTACAGGGATGAGGAGGCGCGGGGCGTGGGGTGCCTGCAGGGTGGGCAGAGGGGACCCTGCCCTGCCCAGGGCACCACCCAGCACGGTAAGTCCTCAGAAAAGGCTTTGTTCCTCCACAGCTTTGGAACGCTTCTAGATATTGCAGTCTTTCAGTCTGGAGCAGAGCAGGCACTTCATTACGTACCCAGAGGGTAATTCCATGCTCAAAATATCCAGTGGAATTAATGAGATAATGTCCGTGGCATTGCTCAATTTATTCAGAGTCATAAACTCACTTTATTCAGTCTTAAACACTCTTTGACAATCTTTTAGAGATGATGAATTGTGAATTACTGAGTTTGCCTGAGTCATCTTATTATATAAGATTATGTATTACGTATATTATACATCCCTGCTCGGTTGCTTAGAACTTGCCAGAACATAATCATTTGGGATGAAATTTCAGATTCTGGATGTCAGCCACAGACCTGAATTTTTTTCAGCTAAAACTTGTTCAGCATATTTGTGAGAACCCGTGAAGGAAAAATACAGCTTGCCAGTGCAAAACCAAGGAGATGAGTAAACATAAACAGAGTGGTCATTCAGCTCCCTCAGCACTGCTGTGCTGCATTTGGAGGATCAAAGCTGGAGCAGGGCTGTGCAGTTTGGCAAGGGATGGCCTTTTAATTAAAAACACAACTTCTGCTCTCCTTTGGAAAACCACCCAGACGCAGTCAGTTCATAAGCCTTTAAAAAAATCCCATATGATATAGAATCTATTTGGTAGAGAAAATAGACATTTTGCTGTTTAAAGGTGCTGAATCTGTAAAGCAGATGCATGAAGGTGCATGTTCCTCATATCACCTGTCTGCAACCACACTGCACAGAAGCCATCCTATTCGGAATGCAGACCAGACAAGAGGAGGCCTGGGAAACTGGGAAGGAAGAAACAGAGCCTGGAACCACAGGGAAAGATCTCAAAGGACCAGAGTCTAGATGTGTGTGGACAAAGAACTGGAGTTTCAGGGCTGGAGCAGGGAGAGGAGGAAGAGGAGGAGTGGCTGGGAGTAAAGGGGGGCAGAAAGCCGGAGAGGGAGAAAGGAGGGCCTGCAGGTCTCTGCTGTTAGGGGGAATGGAAGAATGAAAGAATGACAGATAGGTGCGAAAAGGAGAAAAGATGTAGGAATCCAAACAGAGGAACAAAAAAGGGGGAAATAGGTCTCATAGGAGGAAAAAGTGAAGTGAGTGGGCGGAACTTAGAAACTAACTTTCAATTAGAAAAAAAAGCGATAAAAGAACATTGATGAGGCCATCTGCATGTTTACTGCTGGCATCAGAAATCCTACACAAATAGCAAAGCATAAGGACAGTCCATTTCGGCATACAGGAAAGGCACTTCTGGCAGTGGAACTCACAGTGCACCCAGCCAGTGCTGTCCTGAGGGAAGCACCTGCAAACCTGAATCCATGAGGATTAGATACTCGGCTAAAGGTTTATGAGAACATTTTCTCTATCTAATAAGAAGAGGGCTAAAGGGAAGAATCAGACAATATAAGAGCACATAAAAAGAAAAAATATGAACATTAGCTAAAGCACTGGTGCCTGGAGCCACTTGCCGAATACTGTTAGTACCTAATATGCAAGATGAGAGGAGGTAATTGCATTAACTCTGATGTGAGGGTTACAGTAAGGTACCTAATGGAATTACTAGAGGGGGTGGAGCAGGAAGCGAGAAGCTGGTTAAGATATCTATCATGGTCAAATATTGCCCCCAGAAGGAGAAGACAGTTCTGATGGCTAAGTCATGCCAGAGACAGCACTCTAAGCAGAACCTTGGCTATTTCCAAGTTTGCGATCATTATTTATATTCCATTGGTCACAGCAGTAAAGATGTCCACATTCCCACAGCCAAATAGGAGGATTTGGCTCCATGAAAACAATCTGGCACCCCTCGCTCGTGCATCCCTCGCTCCTTGGCACAGCTAGCAGGAATATCAGTGGGAATTTATCCATGGATAAGTTACTGCCTGAGCCCTCACTTGAACCTGAAGGGTAACCTCCAGACTTTAGGACAGCAGAGAGGCATCACTCAGCCACGAGCAGACAGAAATGTTAAATCCCTCTCTGTGGTGGGGTGGACATAACACACATCCCTGCCCAGGTTAAAATATCTTCTCTGGGCAATCCAGAAAGGAGAGAATTATCTCCAGCTGGACAAATCTACAGAGGGGGCACCATGATGCACAAAAACTGAGTTACCCAACCCCTGCTGAGGAGCAGCAGGTGGGACAACTCTTTGCATGTAGAGACACATGAGTGTTCCTTCCTAGAGGGGAAAGGGCTACCACTTAGCTTGGTCTGCAAAGGACAGTTCACCATCTCATTCAAAAAATTTAGGAACAAGCATTTGAGAGACTGTCCAGAAAGACTTAAGTAATTACACAATCACTTACTTTGACATCATAGTAAAGAAGTCTGGACTTTTGCCTATAAATCTAGAGGAACCTGGGCTCCATATCTGGGTTTTGCTGCATGGAAGGAGGTTTTCATATAAGATAACTACAGATGATACTCTGTTTCTTATGCTTTGCAGTGGGAATTACTGAACGAGAGTCACCCAAGTCCTATAATCACCTATTGGATGGAAAATCTTTGGTAGGTGACTACAGCAAGACCAATTACCATTGTCTGATGCATCTTAAAACCGTGTACCTGTCAGCTTATCCCACAGCAGCAGCATGTCAGTCTGTTGCAGCGTGTGTGGATTTCACAGTCTTTGTTAAAGCTTTGAGACTTTATTTATGCCATCGTATCCATAGCTGAAAGCAGAGACTGCCATAGGATAGCTGTCCCTCAGGGAACCAGGAAAGACATTGAGAGGGAAACAGGCATGGTCCTGTTCTGGATGCTCAGTCACCTGCAAGAGCTGGGAAGAATTAGCCCCTTGTTTCTCAGGAAATTCTCAAGAAATTAGGAAAAAATAATTTCCAAAGTGGAATAAACATGCAATAATTTGTATTCCCCAGAATGCCAACCTGACATGATAATCAAATGAGTCAGAAATTACAATAAAGGGTTGATGGGAAAACTGTCATACAAAACCCCCAAATTTGTTCTGTAATGCACAGACAAAATGTCTTGGTTAGAAATTACTCACCTTTACCAAAAATCTTCTCCCTCCCTTCTTTGTCTTATTAAAAAAATAAAATAAAAATTTCAAAGTCTCTACATTTAAAAAAACTAGATTTTTCAAAGAGAAAAAACCTTCTGAAAAGTTTCTGGCCAAAACCCGACCGTGCTATCAAAACTTTACAGCTTCAAAGGCTCTTTCAGATGGCTGCAACATACTTGCCAGCTGATAGCTGGACTACACTTGAGAAAAACAACAGTACAGTTTTGAAGGATGGTCAAAATTAACAGTACTCAGTACAACAAAACTAATTGAACCTACCAATACTTACCACAGTTAAAATGCCTAGGATGCTTGCAGAAGTGATTTCCAACATCTTTAAGTCTTGGGATACTTGAAAAACACACCTAAATGTATCCAATCTCAGATTAATTCCAGGAGAAATACCCATAGGCAGCTTAAGACCAGTTATGGTACTGACAATAATACGAAGAAATTCTTCAGGCTTGTCAGTAAAATCAGTAAATGTGCTTATTGTCTGAAATAATGAGATCACAGCACAATTTTTGACCTTTTTTCTATTTCTGGGCAACTAACGCTTTAGTTTACCGTCTTGGAGGATATGCTAGTCTCAGTGACCTGTTTGTGGGAAAAAGTGACTCAGTTCTGGCAGGCAATTTATGATCAAACAAGACCAGGAGGAAATTGATGATCAGGCTCTTGTGGGGCCATGGTCCCCCCACACCACAGAGCAGCACCCAACAAAACAAAGGAAACACTTCTGAATGCTCCAGAAACAGTGATGGCTGAGACAGCTGCTTCCCAGGCAGCCATAGAGTTGGCCTTTGAGGAGCTGCAGGAGGCAAGCTGCTCACTCTGCACAAAGCCTCTCTGCCTCAGGAAGCTAAACACAAAAAATAGGAAATAAAAAGTTCTGCAAGTTTGGTGGGAGGTATAACGCTTGCTCATACAAGTCACATGCTGAGCTCAGCGAGAACATTCACGTCAGCAGTTGGTATTTGCATGGGTGAGAACTGGGCAGTCAAACCTTTAACGTGCTTTCTCCTTTTGAGAGATTTACAGTATTTATTGACTTTCTTAAAACAACCCCTTTCCTCAGTGTGCCTGTTTATCAGTGGCATTTCCTAATGGTATGCTTTCCCCTTGCACAGATTCCTCCATCTCCAGTTGCCCACATCACAGTGAAAGCTGTGGCTGTTACAGGCTCTCCCACACGCGACCGCACTTCCACAGAAGAGTAAGTCTCCTCCCACCCCTCCGGCCAAGGCATGCCTCTTGCTTCCCAAAGGCAGGGAGAAGTTGGTAAAGGATATGCTGATTATATTATCAGCTATGGCCATTTATACAACTTCCTCAGCACCTGTTACAGCTCTGTTTTATCACTAGAAAAAAATCATCTTAATTCAAAATATAAGTATTTTCCCCCTAAGAAATCTCTAATACTAGCCCTAGAATAGCTTAGAAAATATAATTAATTTTAAAAAAACCAACACGAAAAGCCCTCCAATATATTTCAGTGTAACTAAAGAACAGCTTGATCACACTACAAATGTACTCAGCAGCAGCAGGCAGTTAACCCAGACATGGATCTGTGTGGTATTTGAGATACCACCATTGTCACCTAAGGGAAAACAACAAGCAGCTCATTGTCACAGTGTCCTTGCACTCTGTACAGAAAGACATAAATCTCCCTCAGCCAGTGGAGTTCATCCCTCCTGGGCACTGCCACATGGTCCCCAGGACTCTGGTGGAAGAACCCAGCTCTCTCCTTGGACAACAAACAAGGCTTGTTGTCAGGCGGCAAGTGCTAGAGACGATGCACTCAGTAGTGACCCCACCTGTAGCCCATCCCCTTGAGTGAATATCCATTCCCATGGCAAAGGAACAGGGGCACCAAGTGGAATGGCAGCAGCTGCAGCAACCAAGCCCAGTGTTCTGCCCCTGCTCATCCTAGACTTGCCCGTCCCAGGGAGAGGCCAGGCATGGGCATACCTGGTTAAAACAAGCCGACTTTGGGGTTTGAGTGACTGATGTCTCTAATAAGGGAAGAAGGGCCATAGAGATACACGCTGTACACACCTGTACTTTATTTGTTAGCCACAGGCAGCACTGGAGGAAGACGATGGAGTACGACCTGGCCCTGCCAGCTGGAGCAGAAGCTTCCCTACCACTGACAGGAAGCAACCTGTGCGGGACACCCAGCCTCCTGAGGAAGATGTGGATGAAGCACAAGAAGAAGTCAGAGTACCTGGGGGCAACAAACAGTGCCTTTGAGGCAGACTGAGGAGGCTCAGCATCACTTGGAAAAGCAGAAGGTCCTTTAGCCAGGACAAGATGCTTTAGGATGAATGAGGGAAGAGACACAGGACAGCTCATCCAGAAAAACAATATCCTTTATATTACTTCATGCCATTGCCTCAGAACAGTGGGAGAAAGGCTAAGGTAAAAATTGTGAACATGATGCAACTCACTGGCCTTTCTTTTCTGCATTATACTGGAATCCCAAGTATCCCACTAGATTTATATCTTGCTTCAGTGATGTTGAAGTTACTCCTGACCCATTCATCATTTTCTATGTCCTGTCTGAATCCGCTCAGTCTTGCAACAGGAAAAACCTACCAAGATCTTCATGTATTCCTGCAAGGCAACAGATCAAGGACAGAGTGCCATTAAATCCCCAGGATCTACTTGCTGTGTACTGCTGCTTGCTGTCTTTCCTCTCTCATATCATGAGAAGAAAATCCTACATCTTACAATATGCTTGGTTGAATGACACGTGCTAATCATCTTTTTCCTTCAGTTCTGACATTTAAAGACAGGAGTAGAAGATGCAAAAAAATTCTTAAACAATGGGCCAGAACTGAGAAAGTCTGCAAATATAAGTACCAAATTTTGCAATGTGACGAATGATTGACGTTTCAAAGTGTCCTGCCAGATCCAACTATGAGCAACTGCATAACCTCAAGGGATACTTTGCCGTAGAACCTGCTTTATGTGAAGTGGTAGTCAGCAACTTATCCTCTATCACATGGGTAGAGGGTATTTCATTAAGTGCACAAAGTACTAGGAGAAAAGAAAATATATAAATGGTGCAACTGGGTGACTAAACATGAGATATTTGCATGTAGGAGACTTGTGTTATGAACAGATGGGTTTAATGGAATTAGCCTAAAAATAGTTAATTTGTTTTTCTTTTTTCAATTTAGAAATAACCGGTCCAGGCCTCTTGGGTTTTCCTCTCAAAAAAGAAATAAACGTCTTTACAAAAATGTTTTTAGCACTGATACAGACAATATTATACTAGTCATGAGCTGTACTCACCTTATATGAGTGCTCCCCTGGTTATTATAAAAGACATTTCCCTAAGTACAGAACTAAGTTGGAGGAAGCGTATCTCCTGTTGCTCATAGTAGTGATGATCTCTAATCTAACTGCCAGTGCAACAAAGCATAAATTAAAAGTCTTACTCTGTGACAGAAGCAGAGGGAAGAAGCTCCCATCTGAAACTGCTTGCAGTCAGTGCAGTAAAATGCCCTGAGATGCCATCACACACAGTGCCATGGTACTGAGGTGAGGAGGCTCAGGCAGCTGTCCCTGGTCAAGGGTCAGAAGCGCCAGGGCATCACCTGGCCGGAGGGAAAGGCAGCCAGGTCCTCTGCCTTTGGGATGAGTGAGAGAAGCAGCACACAGGAAAGGTTTGCAGGTTGACAGCCTGAGCAACCAAAGCCTGTGGGATGGGAAAGCAAACAAAGCAGCCCAGTAGCTTCACAGAGCAAATGTCATCAGTGGCCCCAAGGAGGCCAGCAGGAGATACCTGTGGTGCTAGATATGATGGAGAAGGCAGTAGGATTGGGGTGGAAGTCTGATTTTAAAAGGTTAACTGGTTTTTCATACAGCCAGAACCGAGCCAATCCACAGTCTGCCACCAAGAAAGAGGCACTAGCCCTTCATGGAATACCTCTGTCAGCCCTCCCATTCAGCTTCTGTCACCGGTCCAGTCACAGGCTCCTCCTTCAGAGGTGCTCAGAGCCTTGCAGCTAGAAATCACACATACTTTCACTCTTCCTTACCAAAGGGAAGTTTTTTTCTGGCCCAGCAGCCTGTCACAGGGATGATCTGCTCTTCTGCTTTTATTTCTTGCTCCTGGGAAAGAAGGAGAAACACAGTTCCTTGTTAACCATGTGGTGGAGGTGGCAATGGTGACCCGGTGTTGACCCTGTGTTGCCTGCCACAGTGCGCAAGAGCAATGTCAGCATTCACTGAAGGCTGCACACCTGAGCAGCATCACCCCACCTTTAAATTAGAGCCCAACACATTGTGCATGTGTAATAGCCTGAGCACCGTGACCCTGCCAACACCAGGGCCTCCATGACTAAATCACGCTGGAGCCATGGTTAAGAGTTTCTTGAAAACCCCTTTTACAAATGTGTGTCACCAACCACCCTTCAGCCCCCTCCCCAGCACACAGAAATCCTGCAAGAAACCTTGGCCTTGTAGGTACAGGGTATTTTTACACATACATAAGTAAACCTGGTATATTCAGTGAGATTACTCCCTTGCACAGAAATGCATATATTCAAGGAGTAGGGAGAACAGTAATCACTTGTTTCTTTTCTTGGTCTCACTTCCTAAACAAAGCAAAAAGAAAGACAATGGACTGACACCGGAAAAAAGCCATTTGCTGAATTTGGTATAATTAAGAAAGTGTGCATTTGTGATACCTGCCCTTGTAGCTAATATGACACACAGAGCACCCAAACACAGTTCAGGGCAGCAAGAGTTTTGTCTGTTGAAAAATTTGTATTGTAGTATTTAATTTGTTCATTATTAGCTTTAAGAAGTATGAGGATGGAGGCGGAGATAATTGATATTTCTTCTTAATAATTGCTGTACCTTGACATGTGTATCTATGTTATTCTTATTTAATTTATAATTTGGATCTACAAGAGGATGAGATATTTGCAAGAAGCATATTTAATTTCTTTGTATTCCAAGAACTGCTGCAGAGATTTTTTTGTATTGTAGTAGATATTTATTTTATTGATTTAGAAACATGTTCTATTCATTAAAAAGAACCAAACACAAAAAAACCCTCAATAAACAAGTAGCATGTGGTAACATATGGGTCTCAGTGACTTAAGAGCTTTTGGGAAGCATTTAGTACAAAGTAAAGGCAAGCTGTATGATATTGAAAAATGTGAACACCTGATAGCAAAGAACATGAACTTTACTCCCCAGAGGGAGAGCCTGAAATTGTGTTTGTGAGTGGCTCCCTGTTTTGCAGGTGGTAGAATCATTGTTTGTTATCAGATATGCAGAGAATAGCCCTGGCACTGCCAGCAGTCAGACACCAGACACACCTTTACAAGCCTGACCTCAAATGCATTCACAGTTTCACAGGTTATTCTGAGTTGGAAGGGAGCCACAGGATCATCGAGTCCAACTCCCAAGTGAACACCCACCCAGGGATCAGGCCCCCAAGTGTGGAACCACGGGCACCACGCTGCATCCATCCAAGCCTCCCACCATCCACACACGACATTTAATCTCATTGTGGCCCTGGGAGGAAAACAGCGTCACCTTCCTCCCATCAAACACGAGCACCGAGAAAGAGACTCCTCAAAGGTAGTTAAAGCTCCGCTAGAGAATAAAACCAAGTGCTCCTTGTCTTCATCATAACAGTTAAGAAGCAAGTCACTGACTTTCCCTCAAACAAAACACTGTCTTTGGAGACCCTCTGCTGAACCACGACCCAACCCAAGGAGGGTGGCACAGGGACACAGGAGCCCATGCCAGAGAACATGACTCAGGAATGCAAGTGGAAAGACTTTAAGATATAAGGAAAGAAAACATATGGCGTTATGTTATCCTTTACCATTCCAGACTCTCATCCATGAGAGAATCACTTGTCCCCCTGCCTGCTGTGCAGCCTGTAACCTCACGCAGCTCCGGTGAAAAGTTGCCACAGTTCTGTCCCTTCCATCACAGACAGCATCTGTGTCTAAACTGAGCAAGTCAGGGAGTGTCCTCTTGGTGAGTCTCCACACCACAGGACTTGGCACAAACTTTTTCCAGGACCTGGCCTCTGCTGTCTGCAAATACCCAACCTGTAGCAATGCATTAAAAATATTGGCATGAATATGGAAGAGGATGTGGATATGCAATACATTTTCCAGATTAAACTGTACAGAAAGCAGTGTTGGGTTGATTCCAGCACACCGCCAGAAAAAATGAAAGAGTGAGTACAAAAATAAGTTAACTGTACCATTTTTTCCACCAAAGACACAGAGACTTAACTTTGCAGCTGAGAGCATCACCTCCGTCACTACTAGATACGAGCCTGTTGTCATAGTTTATAGCATCTGTGAGAACATGCATTTTTCAGACAAGTTTTATGCCAATTTATAATTTGGCATTCCCTAGAACTAGACAGTAACTGGAGCACTGACCTGACAGAAACAGACTGCATGATGACAGTCCATTCCACTTACAGTAACTTATAATTAACTTTACAAAAAAACCAGTTTCTAATTTTTTCACACCATTTCAAAAACATATTTGTGATAGATCTAGTCACTAAAATATCCATCTTTACTTTGCATGACACTTTATTTAAATAAACTGTGGTGAATTTAATGCTAGGTTACTATTTAAAATAATTCCTACTGATGCATGAAAAAAATAAATCTCAGATATGCTTTGCCTGCCTTTCTTCCCCTTTTACTCTCACTTTACAGACCCTGTAGCAAACAGGGTTGCCAGAAGAGCTGATCATTGACATGTCACTGTTTGAGGGAATGCCACACACTTCAGACAGAAAATATTTAAACTCAAACATTGGCATCGGCAGAATAATTTCACATCTGAGAGTTACCCAGTCAGAAAAGTTGCAATATCAGAACTTGCACCCACAAACAAAACTGAAGTCAGATTTCTCAGATGAAACCCCTCCTCAGAAAGCCATATGTGAACTCTACAATGAAGATGTCAAATGGCCACAATTATTTTATGAGAGATTTTTAAAATCTCAGCATTAACTCCATAGACAATTCACAAGTGAGCAGTTTGACCCTATATGACATTGAAAATCTATATATTTTAAGTAGCAGAACTATTATTTAAATGGATGAGCACGCAGATCATCAATATAAAAACTGAAGATTCTAGAAGGCAAAAAAAAGAGAGTTGAATATTTAATTCCATTAGGTAAAAGCCCAGAAAAAATGAGCAGTTGAGTTCTAAGGGCGACGAAATGGAAGCCCTTGTGAATGATGCCCCCTCTTCTCAGCCATCAGGTTGTAGTCACTATTAAAAGAGGCATCATATTTAAAAGCCTTTTATTAATAAAGTCCTGTGGAGCAGTCCAGGGTCTCAGAGCTGGCCCAGCAGGACCAGACAGAGGAGATCAGCACAGACACTTGCAAGCAGTCCCCAGACCCAGCCAGGTGTTTCACCACATCAGACCTCCTGTCCTGCAGGTTCACCTGTCTAGCATCTTACTCTGCTTTATTTTAGACTGATATTTTCCTACTGAGCCACCACATTTTGCATAGCAGTGAAACAGTAAGAGGCAGCACACAATCTATTTGTCTGATGCTCCCTTTTTTGGGGAGGATGAGGCGCGCTGGACCATAAAGCATGAGAGACATGCAAAGGCCCAAGCAGCATACATGGTTCTTCACACTTGGGTCTGACGAGGCACTTTTTGGTGAAGTGAGCCCTAGGTCAACTGTGCTGGGAGCTGACACTGTGAAAACAGACACTCTGCCTGTGACGTGCCAGCAAAAGCAAAGGTGGGGTTCAGGAAGCAACTGCCTCCTTCCTCATTAAAGCTGTTGCCCGAGTGACAATGACCACTAAACCCATAGCAAAAACTTCAGAAATTACAGGCTACTTTGGGAGAGTCTTAGATACCATGTATTTCCAAGCCCCTGTTGTGGGCAGTAGACCAGTTTGCTCAAAACCCCATCCATCCTGGCCTTCAGCACTACCATGGGTGGGGCATTCACAGTTTCTCTGGACAACCTGTTCCAAACCCTCATTATCCTCACAGTGAAGGGTTTCATCCTAATATCTAATCTAAACCTACTCTGTTTCCGTTTAAAGTCATTCCCTTTTGTTCTACCCCTACAGGCCCTTGTCAAAAGTCCCTCTCCAGCTTTCTTGTAGTACTTTCACAGATTCACAGATTCACAGATTTTTGTGAGTTGGAAGGGACCCACAAGGATCATCGAGTCCAACTCAAACCACACCACTGTCTCCCCGGCAGGAATCAAACCCTGGTCTCTCGCATGGCAGGCAGGGACACTCACCACTGTACTAAAGTGGATTTTAAGTACTGCAAGGCTGCTCTAAGGTGTCCCTGGAGTCTTGCCTTCTCCAGGCTGAACAACCCCAACTCTCTCAGCCTGTCATCATAGGAAACGTGTTCCAGCCCTCTGATCCTCTTCATGAACCTCCCCTGCACTTCCTTCAGCACATCCAAATCTTTTTTCTGTTGGTGGTTCCAGAGCTGGATACAGTAGTCCGGGTGGGGTTTCACATTATTTATTTATAATGAACCCTTATAAATGGTGTTCATCAACGTTCAAGACTCCTGCAATGTCTATTCATTTAATCTCAATGGTAATATTTAAAAATCCAAGCTTTACTAATCCTTTTTTTTGTTGTTGTTGTTGTAATCATTTACATCATGAATAGAAATACACCAAGTAATTTAGCTGTAAACAACATGCTTGAGGTAGGTCTTGCCATTAGCTGATGAGAAACAAATATTCTAGGGGAAAAATAAAAAAGAAGTCTCCAATCATTTCCTCCATAGACACACCCTTTGACTAAGAAATACCAGCAGCTGGCACACTGGGGTCCTGTGCCTCTGCACCAGCCACACATGCAAAGCTGTCGTGGGGCAGGCAAGGCTGTGAGTAAAGGATGCTATCAGCCAGCTTAGGGTTGTGCAAGAGGGTCTTTCTTTTGTGACTGTTGCACCCGCCACTGCAGTGGTTGTGTGGTTGTTTAGCAGCCGGACTCGAGGTCCTCACCACATGGAAAGCAGAGATACTCAGTAACTATTCAGTTCTTCCCTGACCTTTGCTCCTTAAAGCAATGAGACAGTGCTCAAACACCCATTGGTGCAAGGATGCAGAACAGAGTCCGGCCTGATTTGCATACCAGCCACAGCAACTGGACACATCAAGGGCCTCACTGCAGCCCATCACCTCAGCTTCTGCTCCCAAGGATAAAAATACCTGCTGGGCTGGAGACACAGTATAATGAAAGCTCAGCCAGGGTGATCAGGAGAGATGGAAACCCTCCAAAGCCAAAAAGCATGGGGGTCAGCAGTCTCAGCCCACACCAATAAAGAGTCAGACCTGGTCACCCTTCCACGCCTGGTTCAGCCGCTAAAGCAGTCAGCAGCAGGTCTGTACAAGTAGCACAGTGAGGAGGAAGACTGTATGTTCAGGCTGATAACAAACTATGTAAAAAGCAAGAGAAATGGCTTATTCACACAACTTTGCCTTTTTGCCAATACAAGCTGGCTTACAGCAGACTTGCCACTGCACAACAGCCCCCAGCAGGCATTCCAAGTATTGCATGAAGTACCAGTGCAACCATCACATACCAGCATCATCTTGGCACAGAGCACGGCTCTGAGACCAGGTTAGCTACACACAGATTTCCTCAGCCTTTAGGTCACCCCACTGGTCTTTCCAGGTACATATCCAGGTTTTGGGGGTGCATCACTTCTCAAAAGCCCTGCAAGTATGTGGGAGGATGATGGGTGCTCTTCACAGAGGGTGGGAAATCCCTGCCCTTCCTTGCTACACATCCTCTAATGGAGAAGAGAGGCAGACAACCACCCAGATGTGCACAGGTAAATACTGCTTTACCAAGATACACGCTCCATCTTCACATCCCTCCCCATGTCACTGGCTAACCTGGCTGCCACCATTGCCTTCTACCTCATGGTGCCTGCATTTCTCTCAGGAGAGTGTTGGTATTAGCAGGTTTGAAAATTGCTGTTTTGCAAGACATTTAGAGGCTCAATAAAAGCAGACTTCAACAAAACAGAAGTCTATTCCAGCTAATCCAAGCATCTAAAAATAGAGTAGAAAAACTGCTCTGCTGCAATAAACCTATATGCATTTGTAAAGTCACGGAATTGCACCACAGCCACTGATCTAACACTTCAACAAGGATTATTGACAGAAGATGGTGAAAAGTAAGGTTCAGAACTCATACAGAACAGGTATAAAATTAATGCAGGGCTCCTGATGGCCCATGAACTGCCCAGTTTTCCGTAGTTCACTGAAATGCAAAGCCAGCACCCCATGGAGTTATCAAAATGCTGAAGGAGGCTTTGACCAGTCCAAGTGTCTGGGACTGTGCCCTGCTCCCAGAGAAGTCCCCTCTAAAGACTCTGAAGGAGGGGGCTCACTTCATGCCAAAGGACAACACTTGCCTTCACTAAAGGGACTCAGAAGTCTGAATCTCAGCAGAGTCTGTATTTAGTTGCTCACAGTTTTGGACCTGACACTTTCCACGAGAACCAATATTTTCGGAAAAAAATCAAGGCAGCTTGCACGCTTCCTTATTCCAGGATTTGACAAATGCTAAAAGCCCTCTGCCTTCCTATTGACTTTTTTATGCACCATAATAACTACATATTTAACAAATACTTGGGGAGAAGATAAAGGAGCTTATGGAGCCCGTTCATTTGCAGCCAACAACAGTCAGGTCAGCCAGTTACAGTGGTCATTTTTGTCCCTAGATCAGATCAACAGCAAAATCCCTTTGGTAGTTCTCCCACAGGACCCACAATAGAAGGAAATCCCCCAAGTTGTCTCCTTCACATCCAGTTCTGTTCCCAGTTGGAGGGCTCTTAGTTTAAGCAGATTATTTCAGAGAGAAAACAGTACTTGTGTGAACCCTGGAGCATCCCTCTCTGACACAACTGCTGCCTTATCGATGAGGGCAGGGAACACCCAAGAGAAATACTTCACATGATCAAGGAAATCTTGCCTCACACTTGCTATGTAGAGGGTGCATGTTGTACAAAACTACCCACTGACAAACACGTTTTCCCTTGTGACTCAACACCCACTCCCAAACGGTCGTGGAGGCAGGCCAGCAGTGTCCTACTGGGGCACTGGGCCAGGGGGCACCTGACTTCACCTTCACCCAGCCAGCAACAGTATCACCAAGCCACTATCAGCCACTGCAAAATAAACTGCCCTATTTCCTTTTATTAACCATGAAAAAACAGCACAAACTCCATCTAATCAGGGCAAATATGCACAGCTACTATCCAAGTTTCTTCGTCTTGAAAACCAGTGCAGACATGGAGACCCAGCAGATGTCACACATTGGGAAACAAAAAGACTTCCCTTGAATGTTGGAAATAGCGTTATGCAAAGTTATTCTACTGATGCTCCATATATATCCTGATAGGATAGCTGGACACAAGTCACCTCAGGACGTACACAGCTGAGTAAGAGGGTGCCTGTCACCACCTCTGCCGCAGACTGGCTGTGCACAGGGACCCATGGACAGCACCACACCGCAGGACACTGGGGTCACTCATGTATCACATGGTGTAGGGGGGAAATCACACCAAAACCAGCCCCCATGTCTGCATTTGTGTAAACAGCCAGATCTGAGCCTTTAACTACATTTTATTTAGGGGACACAAACTTCAACTGTTCTCAGCACATGTTCTGGATATGCCAACTCCTCGCAAGAAACAACCTTCTACACAGCACAGCATGATGGAGAAAACGTTCCCCTTCTCCACAAACGCTTTAATATCTTCCAGTAGTATAAGGCATCCAGTTGTGGATTTAAACCATTTTGAAAAGTAAAACCTAAATACGTATGTATTGGGTTTGCTGTGGCTGGGTTTCTGGTAGCGGACAGGCCATGGGGAGGCTTTTCTTCAAGTAGTTGCTGGAAGCCTCCCTCATAGCTGGCAGAGGCAATGCCAGCCAGCTCCTGGCCGGACCTGCTGCTGGCCAAGGTCAAGACAATCAGGAGAGATAGAGAAGCCTCTGTGATAACATACTTAAAAAGAAAAAAGAAAAGTTAGAACAAGAAGAAGACAATCAAGGCAGCTAGAGAAGGGCCGTAACAGCAAATGCAGGCACCAAGGCCAGGGCTGAAGGAGGGGGAGGAGGTGTTCGAGGTGTCTTCCTGCAGCTCATGGTGATGACTATGGTGAAGAAGGCTGTCCCCCTGCAGCCCATGGAATAGAGAGAACACAAGGATGCAGAAGATCCACCTGTAGCCCGTGGAGAGGGGAGGCCACGCTGGAGCAGGTGGATGCTCCAGCAGGTGGACACTGGAGGGAGGTTGCCGCCCGTTGGAGCCCACATTGGAGCAGAGNAGGATCTGAACTATGTACTTTGGGGTGGGCTCATAATGAAGTAGCAATGTAGCACTTAAAACACTGCATCCTGTGCTGTGACTTTGACAACAGAGGATGGAAGAACTGTTGTCCCTGGATCGAGATCTCACTTGGGAAAGGGTCATGAAAGACTTTTCCTCTCATGAGAGAGAGAGAGAGAACTTTATGGAAGGGCAGAGAGATGGTTCCTATCCCAAATCTGGTCAGAAATACCAACCAGCCTGATTTTACCCCTATCCCTGTTCCCCCTTTGTCTCCTGGTCAAAAAAGGGAATATGAGATCTGTTGTAAGAGAAGGAGGGGTGGGGGGAAAAGGTTGCCTTTAAAATGATGCTTCTCACATTAAGCTCTGGTCTTGATAGTTAATAAATAAATCCTTTATATTTCTCACTTGTAACGTGCCTTGTTTTGCCTGTTTGCCTGTTATTTTTCCAGTTTTTTTCTCCAGGAGAGGTTGTGGGTGAATCTCTGGCATCCAGCCAGGGTCAAACCACAACACCCTGTTAGTACTGGGGGGGGGCGTGGGATATGAGATCACAGCAAGGCATCTTGAGCAAGGATCAAGTCTGGCAAATAACCCAACAAATGAAGATCAGTGCTATGGAGTAAAGCTTTTGAGGTATCTAAATGTCTTTCTTCTCCAAGATCTATGACCTGCCTGCTTTGCAGCTGTTATATTAAGTAAATCAATAGCTGATAGCTTTATTCATATTCAGTAAAAAGCCAGAAAGACTTTCTGTTCTGGGCTTATGCAGAGAAGAAAAACTGTTCCATAAGCCTTATGTGATCACTGCTATCTTGCCATCACACACTTTGTGAAACAAAAAATGACGACAAGCACTGCCTGACAATACTCTGTCCACAGTAATTAGGCATAAAAACTGACATCTCCCAAACGATCTCTCTGAGTGTAAATTAAAAATAAATTTAATTTAAAAAAGTAAAGCCTAAGGGGGAAAATTAACAGGGTACAATTGCAAGCGCTTTGGTCCATGAATTTTAGAGGTCTGTGCACGTAGATTCAGCTTCAAACCTCATGGCATCTAATGTCAGCACTCAGTAAACACACAGGGCTGCTGGGACTTGAGGATGCCACTGGTCCCGCTCACTTAGCTCTACAGATTTTAACTAAACTAACATTATCTTTTTCTCCCATCATGCCATACTCAGACCTTGCCCACTCATGCTAAATTTTTTCAACATTTCTAGTTATTTGGATTTTTGACTCTTTAAGAAGGGCTAGCTCCAAGCACCTTCATGGAACATGCCTTTGCTATGAATGCAAGCATTCTCTGGCAATAGCGTTTGAAGGAGATAGATTAATGAGTTAGACAAGGACTGCTGCCAACAGCCAGATCCACTGCTGAGCTGAGCTACTTTGGGACAGGGAGGTGGGTTGGAATTGGGATGCTCACACCACTTTCGTCACAGAGCTTGGCATTGAACCATGGGAAAACTGAAGAGGATTGGAAGCTGCAGGTGTTTCTGCCCTGAAATGACTCTTGCAACCACTGATTCTCTTCAAGGCAATATTTTTCTTCTAACCTTGGTGTTACCTGCTCATTTAAATCTGGAAATGAGAGAAACACACATGCTTACTCCCACCTTCCACAAGATGCTAACGCATGGAAGGCCAGGTGTGGTTATAAACACAGTCTCAAACAACATCTGGGCAAGCCTTTACCTGCAGAAAACATTGGATGTAAATCTCCTGGCAGTGTCTGTCATGAGCTGAAGTGAGGCTAAGAACTTAAAACCTCTTTTGAGTATGATTTCCAGAGGTGAATTCAAATTTTGCGGCTATTTACAGACGCACTGTGGAGAGCCATATGCACAAGCTGGGAGCGCCTCAGGTACGCAGAAGTTCCCCCTGTTTATATCCACATTTGCTACTGAACCATTGTTGAGGGAGGGAGTCAGATGCCACCCATTGTCCCCCGGGAGCTCTGCAGAGGGAGTGGCATCTGGTGACAGCCAGCCCCAGCCCTCCTCTCTGAGGCCAGGGCAAACCGAGCCCTTGCGCCTCCTTGGACTTTTGCAGCTTCTATCGCACCCTGAAAGGGCGACCTCGAGTGACCCAGGCCTCGTTTGCCATTTTCCCCCAGCCAGCCAGACAAAAGCAGTGGAAGATGTAATATGTTTTGTGCATTTGCCCAATGCAATTAGCAACAGGCTCTTAGCTGAGGGGCTGCATTGTCACACTCAGCTGGAGCCAGCTAAGCTGATTTGTCCAGGCTTGCAAAGCTCCCCTTTCACAGGCCAGTGACTATGGTCAAAGGACAAGCTGATGAGGTCCAGTCTTGGCCCCAGCTGCCAAAAGGTCCCCGCCCTCCACCTGGCCCGAGATGGGAAGTTTTGAAGACTGCTGGGTTTCTTTCTCGCTGTTGAAGCACTAGGTCAATGCTGCAGGAGTTTCCAAGCTCGCTGATTCTCCTGTCCTGGGCTGGAAGCCTTCTGCCCTCCTAGTTTGCCAAGTGGCTAAAACATTTGTGCCAGCAATGTGGGCCAGTATTTACAAACTACAGGACATATAAACAGAGGCAAAACCATTGCCTACTGCCGGCCCAGGGAAAAATGCTTGCACTCTGCTAAGCACAAAGTGCTCGCCACAAGGCACGAAAGGAGCATCAGCTCGGCAAACACGGGGTGTTCTGCACCTGGTCACTGCAAGTTTGCTAAAGGAGGTGTTATATTAACAATAACAACAATTTTTTTTAAAAGGTAGAGGGGACGGGGGGTGGGGGGGGAAGGGGAAAAAAAAAAAAAAANTTGAAGACTGCTGGGTTTCTTTCTCACTGTTGAAGCACTAGGTCCAGGCTGCAGGAGTTTCCAAGCTCGCTGATTCTCCTGTCCTGGGCTGGAAGCCTTCTGCCCTCCTAGTTTGCCAAGTGGCTAAAGCATTTGTGCCAGCAATGTGGGCCGGTATTTACAAACTACAGGACATACAAACAGAGGCATAACCATTGCCTACTGCTGGCCCAGGGAAAAATGCTTGCACTCTGCTAAGCACAAAGTGCTCGCCACAAGGCACGAAAGGAGCATCAGCTCGGCAAACACGGGGTGTTCTGCACCTGGTCACTGCAAGTTTGCTAAAGGAGGTGTTATATTAACAATAACAACAATTTTTTTTAAAAGGTAGAGGGGACGGGGGGTGGGGGGGGAAGGGGAAAAAAAAAAAAAAACAAACCAAAAAGCTCTCTTCCCGCCAAAAATTATGCGGCAGCAGGTCCACAGAGTGTCTGCCAGATGACCCGCTTGTCACACTCATAATTGCTTCCCATCTGGTGTCTGGAGCACACAAAGCCTGGCCGTTTGCCAGCGCAGGACGACGCACAAACTGGCCTACTTCTGGTGACACGGGCCCTCCAGACACCGCTGATCCCCTGTTTCCGTATGGCTGAGGAGAACGTGGCATTCATTTGTGAATTGCCGGCGGCTCATTTATCCAGCCCCGCTCAGCCCCAGCTAAAACGCGCCTCCCCTTCGCTGCGTGGAGCGGTGCCGGTGCCACAAACACACACCTGCCAGCGTGAGAAGGGAGCGGACAGGGGCAGTGTGTGCCCACACACAACTCGGCTTTAAGATGAGCGCATCAAGCCAACTCATTCCTGCAGGCACATGGAAACACATCCGCAGCTGCGCTGACTTAGATTGCTTTTCTAAACTCTGTCTTTCCACCTAACGTGTATGCGTAGCTGATGTTGTTCACATGGTTCCTACAAAGACTTCTGACACGCTTTTTATCGTTGTTTGTCAGCAGGGTCTTTCAATGAGAAGTTTTCTCAAAGTTGTTTTTTGGTTGGTGGCTTGTTTTTTGTGGGGTTTTTTTAGTCCGCTTTATGGGTTTGTTTTATTGATTATTTTAATTTTTTTTGTATTTAATGCCTGTGGTGTAAGAAGTTTATACCCTCGGAAAGCTGAGAAAATATTCCTTGGGATAGACCATTTCAAAGCACATCACCCTCTAAAGGGTGCTTTAAAGAGCTGTTGGTTGTGCAACCGCCAAACATCACTTTTACAAGGAGTAAGTGTGACCAAGTAACTGGGCAATGGTCGGCAAGGAAGTAAATGCTGAATCTTCCCTCCCCAAATGAGAAAGGTACCCTTTCCTGTCAGCCTATAACACAGGACAGTCTCTGATGCATATCCCTGCCAGCCCATTCTCATCTTGCTTGTGCTGAGGTCATTAACAATCACCCTCTCTGTATCAGAGGGTGAGATGACATAGGAAATCAAAAGTCAGGTAAATGATCCAGAGGACTCTAAAACAAAATCCAAATTGGAACCCAAAATTTCTGTAAAAGGCAGCAGCATGTAGAGAGAACTCCCATTGCAATAGCAGCTGCATCACTGGGGTGACAAAGCCCAGCAGCAGGCATTGTCAAAGAATTCCTTTCAGTTCTGTACCTCATAAAAACCACACACAGCAACGAATAAAATGTAATTTAAAAAGAAAACCACACCACCAACATAACCTGATACTGAAGAATGATATAAGTATTGCACATCTCTTACTCCAGATACAAATAGAAGTTCCACTACTGAGGTTTCTTCATAATCAAAGGCGATACAGTGGAACGAGCATTTGGATTTTTACTTTATACAAAAATGTAAGATTGTGCATAAATGTCCAAAGCTTACCTGTTCTAACACATCATCCTGGCAGAACTACAAGGATTCCATTGTTCCTTTCAGCTGCAGGGCAAGAATCCAACCCACTCAAGGGATAAGCTGGCTGTCTCCAGGGGAAGCCACACAGACCCGCAAGCTGCAGCTTCAAGAGGGGCCAATCTTTTGGCTCGGCTGGCACAGAAACAGTAATCCACAGCTTCCTCATGAAAGTAAGCATTTAAGCCTGTCAAGATTCAGCTTATCCAACGTCAAGGAAACTTACGGAAAAAAAAATTGAGGTCTAGCATTAGAACACATCACTGTACTTTCTGCCTAGGTACTGAACATTTATCTGCCTATTTGCCACAAACCAAACGCCAGAATTAATTTCAGTTTCCAAATGTCTGTTGTTTGCATTGTTTGTGACCAAGGTTCAACTGTGAGCCATTAACAATCAGTGTTAAAACTCCTACTTCACGAATCTTGATTCACTCACAGCACTGCATTAGTTTTGGTTTTGTGCAAATCTAGTAGTTATTCTCATGCAAAATCAGAATAACAGGAGTAGAAACTGTGCTCATTCTCACCAATCAATTGCTTTAAGACCATTTCTTCCAACTAGAAGCCAGGTCCACACATAAAGCTTCCAGAGTTTTCATAAAATACGTGTGGTTCCTTCCAAATTTACCTTACTGGCGGTCTATCTGCTCTACGCTTCACTGAGCAAAGTCAACACAGAAAAATTAACTAGTCTCATCATTAGACTTCACTTTCCTTTACCTATACTTCACTCTGATTTCAGATATCAGCAGCCAGCCATGACAAGAACAAATGCTCTAGAGTCAGTCCACTTCACTTGTCCCAAGTGATGGAAAACTTCACGTGTACAAACAGGAGTCAGGTCTGCAGATTTTTCATGTAGTGGTCTGGCTATGACAGCCAAATCCCCAGCAAAGCCCCCATAACACTCAGTTTGCTTATACAGCTTAAAACTAGGTGACACAAATGACCAGGACCTACTTCTCAAGAACTGTCTATTCTGAAGTAACAACTCTGAAGAATTGTTATTTCCTCTTGTCCTTTTCCTTCAACGGATGACCTTAATTATTTGTCACTTATATTTTATCAAAAAACTGGGAAAGGCAATAAAAAATTTATATTGAATGCCAGTGTTTCTATCAAAATCAGAGAACTCAAGTCTAACTCAGGTTAATAAACGTTTGTAAGAACTAGTTGCAGGGAGAAAGTAAAATCACACTGCACAGCTAAAACTTTCACTTGCATATCAAGACCCAGGCACACACACTAAAATACTTCTATCCTACAAATGAAAAGAATCTAAAAAAAAAAAATGTTCACACTATCAACATTCATCACCCCAACTGTCTTCTAAGCATAGATATTTGTGTTAAAGCTTGGAGAGACAAATATAAACTGATAACCAGATACAAGTGGGCTTACATGCAGGTTGGATTAAGCAGGTATTGCCATCCTCCTCTGCAACCCACTTATTCCCATTATTGCTGTCTTTGCCCAGTATAGAAACACAGGTGTCTTGCAGTTTCACAGGCACACATAGGTACCTGCCGTTTTAATGTGCACTGAGTGTTTAAGTTTTCAAATAAAAGACACTCACAGCAACCTGGTACATAGATGTTTTATTTCGGACATCAACGCAGTCTGTATTGTGAAATTTTCTTATATAAAGTTTGTAGTACAACAAAAACTAAGATAAACAAGGCATTTGTTGCACATTGTGTCAAACCTTAGAACAAAAATATGGAGTAATATGTATTTAGGTTTCATGCAAGTTTGGCTGCTGCATGTACAATTTACCTATAAACTGAAAGAAATGCAAATGCACAAAACATTCAAAAAGGAATAAGATGTCTGACATATGAAAGATTAAAACCTTCCTGCTAAAGCAACAAAGTAAGAGTTAACTAAATGATCCAACCAATACCAACACAAATGACTACACACCATAAATCTATGCTTAAACTTGGTATAGGTAGTTTTGGTGATGCATTTCTACTGAAATATACCACCCAGATTCTAGATATTCATTCTCTCTTAATGTCTGATTTCATTTTTTTGTGAAATAAAGGACATCTCCAGCATGAAATGTTGCTGTTAAATTCATTCTGGTACTGCACCTAAATCTAGTACTGCCAAGAATTCCAATTGACTCCTCTGAATTTTCATAGGTGAGGAGTAATGCCGGCATGATGGGCGTTTTCTGATCCCTTGCTTACATGGGATTCCCACCCCCCCTTTACATTCTGTTGTGACATTAAAAACTGCTAAAAATCTTTGTGCCTACAACTATCAGAGTCAATATCAAAAAGTTTATATAAGGATTGAGCCGTTTAAAAAAACCTTTAAGAACCCCTTACCTTCCTTGTGCCACTCATCACACGTTAAAATTCTCCGTGAATAAATTCTTGTCTACCATCTCTGATATTAGAGTGTTAGGAACACTTTCCACACCCTGCATAGTACTGGTTGATCTCACAAAGTTAACTAGAGAACCTGACATCCTGTAATTTTACATACAGTGCATATGATGCTCGCTCTTTCCATCTCTCATAGCAGCAAGCCGATTCTGCCACTGGCTGTAGCAGCACACCCGGGAGTGGAGAGGAAGAGTGTCTGAATTATAAATAACTAAAACTACAGTGTACAATTCTATTTGACCTGTCAGTATTTGTTGAGAGCACACCATTATAACTTGCTCAAAATTAACTACATAAAAACCTCTACAACAAAAGCAAACCAAAACATTCCTTCAAAACCAAAAATAAAGACATAAAATAAGTGCAAATACCTAAAATAGGCAACTAAAGCAAGTGTTGTGACCTGTATACATTTAAATAAGGACAAAGACCTTTCATAAATAAAAGAATGTTCTCTTTGCTCTTCAAACATTTAGTCAGTATATAATGGTCAAAGTTAAGTGCAGATACAATTGTTTTGAGATCCAAGGTGCCAAGTTTCTTAAAAAAAAAAAAAAGAATAAAATATATATATTGAAAATGCATTAGTTTTTAGTTCCTATGCAGGACAAAGTACTCCTGAGTCTCATATAAGACTCCATCATTTCTTTCTAAATATATTTAAACAAGGAACAGGAACAGTTGCTGTATAATACAGGTATACCTTGTAATTATGTTGTAGACCAACATGATTTTAGGGCTATAGTGCAATGCTTACATAGATGTAACACATACAGTATAGATTTTTACACTTCACCACTGTAATTCTTCTGCTAGTCCATATATTTTAAACTTGTCCTTTTTTCACTTTAGCTGTTTTAACAGGAAACAACATTGGCCTCTAGACAACCTGCATACATATAAATATCTACATTTAAGCTTTGAAATGGAAATAAATTATAAAAACAGACTCCTTTCCAATTTACAAAATTTTTCTTGTTCCTACATACTGTACAATACATTCAACAATCATCTCATTTTGAGATTTATGAAGAAAATACTGATGCTTTACGCTAAACTTAATTCACCCCCTCTGCCTACTTCTAGTACCATTTGCAAATAAATATATTTAACACTGTAGTTATTTTCATTGTTTTGCAGCATACCAAAAAAATTAGTAGTGCAACTTTCTATCCTTCCTTTGTACTTCTTTCTGTTGTGTTTCTTTATATACTAGAAAAATGCTACATAAGCAAAAGCATATTCAGTCGTGTATCTTGTTCATTTGAAAACCAGTAACAACCTATAAACCTACCCTATATTGAAAATGCTCTAACAGATAAAAAAATGCAATGCAAGTCAGAAGAATAAATATGAAAAATAGACCTAAAAACTGTACGTTGTCAGTACTGCAATGTATTTTCCCCTTCTTTACATTTTAGGGCAATACTCTTCTAATATTTAAGAAATTCATTGCAGAACTGTTGGCAGTATCCCTTCGTAAAGAATGCAAGAGCTTCGTGTCTGTTCTTTGTCAGTCAAAAGAAGAAAGGAAGCTTTAAGGTAGCTTTAAGTTTTTCCCTTAGCAGATTCTCTCAAAGTAGAGACTTAATTCACAAGTATCACACTGGAATGGCCATCACCAGGGTGTCAGTTTAAATGGAAAGAGACGGTTGTCGGCTGCAGTGACCATCACAGTATCAGAGACCTTGGGCTGCTGGTGGTAGCTGTGTATGTGCTCAGATACCTCCTTGCTTGTTCAGTCATGATGAGCTGGTCTTCTGTTTTGCCATAAACAACTGCTTCCCAGTCACGATTTGGCTGCATAAAAATAAAATTCCGGTTAAAAGATTCTTTTGACAAACTAAAATACTTGAGCAATTCTCACACAATCTTTCAGGGTAATAATAAGTTATCAAAGTCTAGCAATAGTATGTACTACTGAGAAGGAGCCAGTTCTACAGCACAATCCCTAAAACCTGTGACAAAGCTCCCTCTCCCCCCTTAATCCAGCTCCCCAGCAGCGCATCTGTGTTATGCTTCAAGTTCTCACATATAAGAACTAAAAACAGTCTTAAAAATAAACTAATTCAACAATTAATACATAAAAGGCAAGCTAATTAAGTCATCTTCTCTTTGAATACTTTCCCCTTTAAATGTGCTAAGTTCAACAGGCAGAAAATCACTTTATTGACTGCTGTCTGGAGACGCCAAGGAAGGCAAAACTGGTCTGGCAGCTGAAAAAGAATACGGTGAAGAGCTTTACTGAACCAAGTGGTAGCTGTGGAAGAAGCAGTCAGAAATGGTAAAGGAATTGGGAATAAAAATGGTGAATGAAAGAATAATCGAGCCACTAGTCCTGCTTCTTCCATGAAGCAAAGCCTGCACCTTCACATGATTTACTGAATCTCAAACTGACTTGTAGTCACTCTAAATTGGACCTGACACTAGCAAATTATAATGATGAATGCAAGATCCTCTCCCTCCCACACTGAGCTAGAAACTGATTCAAAAGAGTAGTTGTGCATCTAGATTCACAGAGAAAATTAGCTGTTTGGGTTTCTCTATAAATTTAGCAGAACTTGATTCATGGAAGGGACTTGGGGTTAGAGAGGCCACAAAACAGAGGGAATTTCTCTGGGGAAAGATAAAAAACCAAAAAGATAGTTCTACGAAAACATTTGTTAGTATAGTATGACTAAGTTGCCTCCTTAAGTGGTCTGAAAAGCACAGTTTTGGGCCAGAGATATGTATTTACCTTTGCTGCAATTTGCAGCAGTTAATCTTGTTTTTAATATTAATATGACAATTAAATGAAATTTGTTCCTCCTTCTCATGAGAAAAGATCAGAAAGTAATACTGTTGTCTCTGTACTTAAAAGCATTGTCATTAAAGTAATTAAGTAGGACACTGAAGATCAGGCTCCAGGTGTCTTGTCTTTTTTTTTCTTTTCATTAATAGAGAGCTGCAGATATTCTCAGAAGACAAAAAAACTTTATACATTAACTCACTACGGGAAAAACTGGAACCAGTACAAAGTCAAGTCAAAGAATCTCTTCCTAAAGCTGGTGGTCAAGACACAGACAGAGGGAAAACTAGGTTCCATTGTTTCACCAGTATGGAAAATATACAGATGGACAAGAACAGGCACGTTACAAGAACAATTGCCAAACACAACCTTCAGATGAACTCTGCTTAATGAATCCCACTGAGATTATTATGAAGTAAACACCAGGCACATTTGAGATGCTTAAGTACTATAGAGGTTTAGTTTGCACCAGGTCAAGTTTTCTAACTCCTAGTCTTGGGTACCCAGACCTGTTTTGCAGGTTTTCCCTATCCTCTTTTGGACAACTTAGCTCTGAGTAAACACTTTGTGGACAAATGACCAACTTAAAAGAAATAAGGAAACACTGACCAAAACTGGATCACCGGTTTGAACAATTCTAGATATTGAGTATGATAGAAACAAAACAACTCAAAACCTCTTCGTTAACCTGCTAACAGAACAAACAGAATTCTTTGCATCCAGACCTGAAGAGCTTTCTCCATTTTGACATTTCTTGAGGCACATACATTCAGTTTCTTCTTAATCACTGCATTTGCTTTGTTTGCTGGATTTATATCTTGTTTCTCTGGTGTCAGGTTACATCTGTTGTCCTGTATTTCCAGCAATGGTGTCATTAATAAAGAAGATGTGGTATATGCATTTTTTGACTATTGACAAAAAAAGAGGATAGGGAACAGGAAAAATAATTAGTATTCAATACAAAAAGACTTCAGCTGCTGTGTTCAGAGAAGCTAAAATGTAAACAAAGCAAATACCATCAGCAAGAGCCTAGGAAGGAATCTGACAAGAAAAGGTAATAAACAGTATACGAATCAATCTATTGGCCTGTAATGGGATCCTGTCAATACCAAGCAGATGCTAGCATGATTTAATAGACAGTTTCTTTACCCTAAAGCCATTCCACAGCTGATAACATCATGTTAAGAACAAGACTTGATAAAGTGGTAATTATGGAACAGTTTTAGAGATAAAAGCTTGTAATTCACTTTTAGCACAACCCTAGCCTTTAGTGAAAATAAAGACGACTGAAAGAAAAAAACATAAGTTCACATCAGTTTCAGGGAGGGATCACATCCGTTTCAGGGGGAGCAACTACTCTAAGAACTGAAATAAGCACTGGATGGAGCATTCCAGAAGAGTTTTATATGTTGATAATCTCTATGGAAATAAAAAGACATTAATCCAGCTTCAGAATACCAAAGCAGAAGAAAGGCATATGACGATTTGAAAGAGTAAAATTAGATGGGAGTAACAGAGGCACAAGTGCTTGTTTGCTCACAAAACCACCACACTGAACTGCATTAAACCATATGTAAGTATTTATTCTACCTCAGGCCTTCCTCCTAACTCATCGTCACATGGACACACAATTTCTACCAAAGGATTGGTACATTTTTCATTCTTAAATCAGATACCACCACTATCTCTCTTGCTAAGAATGTTCCTGTTGCACCAGCATTCCTCATAAAAACGGAGGAAAAGCCATTTTTCCCCCACCCCCCTGCCTTTAATAGGCCACAACATCATAGTGTCTCTTGGACACCAGTGATGCCCAATACACCGTGTCATAACACGACATTACGAAGAGAACACCAGGCATCTTGTTTCTGGTTGGAAGGGCTGCAGCAGAGATGTTCTTGGGGAAGTGGGGGATTCCCACTAGGTGGCAGAGCACCCAGCAGGCTTGGCACAGGCTGTGAGGCACAGAAGCAGGAATTTAGAAACGCAGCTGCAATAATCAGAGAGCAGTATGACTTAAGCACCTCAAGGAGTCTTTTTAGGGATTTGGCTCCTACCTCTTGAATACAGACTGGAATCAAGAATCACAAACTACAAACTACAAGACTAAAGATTGATCAATAGGTTAACTGAATATATCAATCAATCAATCTATTCAATCGACTGAAAAAACATTGAACTACTTTTTCAAGAGGGACCAAAACAGTCCCATATCTAATTTCTTCATGCTTTGGTTGCTGAGGCAGAAGTATTCAAATTCCTTCAGGCAGAGGAAGCACAAAAACCTCATCTTTCACATGCTTGGTATTTCTTAAAGTATTGCCCTACTATATGAAGCAGGAAAAACATGCTGCCTGGTATGTAATTGGGTATCTTCAGAACATATCTGCCAGACTGTCAAGTATGCAAAGCTCAGGGGCAAATGTCATCTCCCTGGGATATTAGACAGCTTCAGCATGGCATGTATGCTGGAGTTGACAGGTAATCAGCATGGAAACAGCTTTGCCACAGTAGCAAGACTGCAAAGCATTCACATTACTTCAACAGTCCTACTCAAGTCCTGAAAGGAAGAATTCCTGCATGAATTCAAGCCTAATATTTAAGTATTTCTTAGGTATCTCAAGTAGTATAGCAAAGAGAAGGTGATTTTCACTTTCTAGATGTGTGAATCTTGGCCCAACCCAAAAACTTTATTTTAGTTCACAGAACAAAACATATACACAGTTTCATATCAACAAGCTGCCAGTCACGCTCCTCAGTAGCTCAATGCTTACCTGTACATCTGAACTATTATCTTCCGTGAAGCACTGGGCACCAACCTCTTCTTTTTCCTGTGAATCCAGGACCAGTGATTTTCTGACTTTTTTAGAAGAGTTGTGCTGAAATAAACATTTTGCAGAGGAAAAATTGTAAAATATTATTTAAAAGTAGTTATTTTCTACTTTAAATTTTTATTGTCATGTTACCTCCTGCCTGCAGTTTTTATAGACAGTGTCATCTTCCTCCTTGGGAAATATGTCTGTTCCAGTTTCCTCTTTCAAAACTTCCCTAATGTCTTCCTCCGAAAAGGCAAGTGGTTGTGACTAAACATTAATTAAAATTGATAAAAGAAAAGATAGGATGTCTATTAGCTGTCAGTTCTTACCACATTCTACTTTCAGCTAATGCAGGCCAGAAAATACAAAATACAGCAACAAATATTTAAGGAACTGTAGTTAAAAACCACCGGGCTACATTTTAAGAATATCAAGATTTTTAAGTTCACTTCATTCCACATTATCTATAGCCAGATAACACATATACAGACACCAGTGCCTAAAAAACATGCAAGGTATCATTGAAGAAGACAAACTACTTGTTTGCATTTATTAGTAACGGTTATCTACTGGTTAAAGGGATAAAACCACTTCATATATGCTACATACCTATCTAAACACACATATATACATGCATGCAAACACACTAAAAACTGTACTAGAAATGCATGACTTGTTGGGAAAGGAATTTATATCAATTTTAACACAAATCTTTGAATAAGACATTGATAGTTCTAAGTACAGCGCAGAATTTCACAGAAGCCATACAGATGGCTCCTTTGTGTACCAACAGGAGAAGAATTCCCTTAAGCCCTCAAAATTTGATTTTGAACAGGAGGTTAATAGTGGACAGAAACAGGAATGCCAAACCACTCCATTTGCATAGTGAGCTACTGTGAATCTATAGGGTAACACAGATGGTGCCAAGCCCTGTGGCAAAGTCTGAGCTACCTCCTGTATTTGCAGAAAAGTAGTCAATATATATTGGTTGGTATTTTTTCACATCTTGAAAAGCATATGTCTACCAAATTCCAAAAGTTATCTTGCATTAACGGAGGACAAAAATTGAATTCATTTGGAACAAATAAAAACGTAACATTATCCATAGTCAACACCAATAAAAATATCTCCTGTGTCAGCCAGAAGTATCAGAGGATCATGAACTGCTACACTAAGATTGTGGGATTTAGTATCAAGAAAACTGCAGAAAATCACTCAATTTTACCACACTGTGGTGAACATCTAGTTTTAGTCCTTGCACTGTAGAAGAATGAAACCCAGAAAACTCAGCTCTTACATAGTCCAGAGGATTCAAAGAGAATGCAGTTTTTCAAGGTAAATGCAAAGTTGTTTAAAGTAATGAGATCAGTCATACTCATCTACAGGAGCTTGCTCTTACTGGATTACCCAGCTGGAGGACCCACACTCATTCACTCTTACAAATTTCTTTTGACAAAACGGAATGCCAAAGTACTCAAATTAAAATTTCAGACCATTATGTAACCACTTCATAAGAGGTACAGTGGCTAGACATATTTAAAATAACTCACAAATATGAAACCAATGTATTTAAGATTACTGTGGATGTAATTATACATAACAAATGAGTATTCAAGAAGACAACACCTCCATACTACACTGAAGGACGTGAGTCTAACAACGAAAACTGAAGCATTTTTGATTCACATTCTACTTGTTTTCTAGGATAAGAATGTCACTGAAAGATCACACTGAGGCTTACAGTGCCTCAAAACCAAGAGGGTTCAACAAAGAAGAAAAGAAACAGTATCATCACATACCGTAAGTCTGAGGGGACCATACTTTTTTTCCTGAGCAGCCAAAGCATTTTTAAAAGGAGTTGGTGTTCTTGGTGTTGAACCCAAAAGAGATCTTCTCATTGTGGGAGTTCTAAAACTATTCAAGCATAGAAAAGTGTTCACACATACATTTTAAGATTTTACTCTGTCATTAGTAATGTAAGAAAATTAATCCAAGAAACATTTTAAAATACCTTCACTTATGCAACAGATATCATCACCATGAATCTCAAAGTATTGAGACCACCCCAGCACTACCCCAGGTGTATTAAACTTGACTAGGACTTTAACAGTACTTGCTTTTATTTGAGCAAAAGGACTATATGTTTAATGTAATAATCCTACCCCACATTTTCCTTTTGATCTTGTGGTGTCGTTTCCTTGTGTAGAGGAGTGGTAATAAGAACTTTTTGCCCACAGATTGGAGTTGAAGTAAACGCAGGATTTTCAAAGTTAAATTGTTCATTTCCAGAGCAAGTGTTGAAAAACTAAGAGCAAGAGACCAAAAAAAAAAAAAAATCCTAAGCAACCTTACAGGACAAAGCTTCACCACTGTACTGAACAGTTAAAAAATCCAAAATTACATATATATATCTGAAAGGTTTTACTGACAAACCCCAATACACACTACAAGACATTTGTGACATTTATTGCAAAACTTTAATTTTCTCCTACTGCTTAATTAGTCAGTGACAAAAGGTCCCTATCAACAACTATTTGCATGAGAAAGTGTGAGCTGAGACACAAGTCTGACAAGCAGGGCAGCAGCAGTGGTGACTGTCTTCAAAAGAGAAAATCGGTTATATAACAATTTATTTTTAATATATTTCCCCTTATGGAGATGTTTTAAGAAGTTTTTTTCACATATGTATTTATTTAGGCTACAACACACGACTAGGGAAGAAACTACTTCTAACTTACAACCCACCCAGTGCAGTCTTCATGTTTAGCCATATTTAAGAAGACACTCACCTGTGATGGAGAAAATGGTAGTGTTTTCACTGGTGTGTGCTTTAGTGCAACGTTGGCAGCATCATGGCACAAGCCATCATTCAGCTCATTAACTGGGGATTGCCCAACATGCAATCTCTTCTTCTTTCTTAGGATAGCAGGTGGACTGCTGAACTTAGTTACGTTTGAGGTTGTTGAAAAAGCTGTTTCATCATCACCACTGATGCTGCTGTGGTTTTTGGCATCCTGCATAACACCGATGTTGTACTCAGCAGCCCCTTCATTGGGCTGAAGCCGCATCAGTTTTACTGGAGCTGCTTTGACAGGAGATGAAACAGCCTCTGAAAGCTCGAAACAGGTGACATCACTCCACGCTACTGGATCCTAGGAGGCAAGATGAAAAATACTCAGAACACTAGCAGGCTCATCCAAGACTACGTATATCACAATGTCCAAGCCAATCTCTACCTCCAGAAGCCATATTATATACGTACAGAACTATTCTCCCTGGATCTTTCACACAATCCTAAAACACTAAGTATTTTAAAATACCATGCTTTTAAAACAGGCAATAAGTCGCTCAATACTGTTGAAACTACAGACAAATACAAAATAAGGTAATTTTAAGAGTAGTATTTTACACATCTTGTGTAAGCAGGGGTTCATAAATAAACAATTTTTTTCAAGAATAAACACGAACTTACAATTTCCATAAGATCTAGTGTCTCTGAAAATTCTGGAATGGTTTGCAGAGGTGTTAACATTCTATTTGCTTCTACCCCTAAATACTTAGGTGGTGAATTCTGCTGAACAGGTGTGACACGGGTCTCATCCATGCTGTAGAAATCACTTGTTTGTTCCTCAAGGCTACTTAGTGCATTAGGCAAACAATCCTCCATGACAAAACTTCCAGACCAACAAGGTAAGCTTACAGCCTGCTAAAAAAGTTATGAAGAAATATGTTAATTTTATTTAATTTAGAGGTTGAAAAGAGTCAATTATGTGACTGCAGGGTGGAAAAAAAAGTGTGGGGGAAGTCTAAGCATAACTACTAATTTTTCCATTTTCAAATACTAATTATGTATTTCAATTAATGCAGTTAGTCTTCTCCTTCCTTACATTAACATCCTCAACATCCTCAACTTGTGTAAGATTTTTATCTTACCTCTCCTTCATATCTCATACATGCTTTTAACTTAGATACTTATGCATCTCTGATCCAAGTTTCCTGCACACCTGAACACCGGCACATTATGAAGTCATCTTCACTAGAGAACACAGGTACATTTTAAGATGTTTCTAGAACATGAAATATTTCTTGTTTGATCTGATTTTTAATGCAGATTCTGCATTAATAGTTTATTTAACTTCTAAATGGTTATGCCATTTCAGTAGATTGGTTAGTACCCAAAGAAACAGATTTTCATTTTGACTGGAAATCTAGAAGCTAAACAGATTCCATTAGAGAAGCAGAATATTCCAGTTTCAAAAGAATGCCAGGAATAGCTCCACCACTGGAAGGACACCTATAATCTAAATTACTGATCAGTACGGTTGGGTTGGTTAGGTGGCCGATGTTCACAACCTTCTGAGGCAATCAGTGACTGTCATCTGCAAACTACCCTAATTCCACTGAATTACACAGAGATTATGTGCAGTGCTTATTTATCTACTGTTTGCCATGTGTCCAAATGCAGATATTAAGTATTGCAAGCACTCACACTGAAGTTTGAGAGAAATATGATCTACAGAACATTCTGAAATCTAATAGGGCAAAGCTTATGTAATTTTTGCCTTTCTCAAGCAAATGATCAACATTGCTGATCTATTAAACTGAACAGCAGTGATACCAAATGTGATCTCTTCAAGAGGATTAAAATCCTGAGTCTTAGGAACCATACCCAAAGTGCTGGTCAAAATTTCTGCTGTCTTCACAGTTTAAAAGGTTATTAAGTTCTAATACATAGATTTTGGGTTACAACTCAACAGCCATAGCTTTGATTTTAGAGGGACAGGTGAAAAAAACACTACACTAAATCAAAAAAACCATTACTGAACTGCTGAGGATTAACCTCACTAATGCATATTCAAATATTTACAGAAATTTACAGTCCTTACAGAAGACATTTGTTTTCTTCTGATTTCATTCTCTGCTGACATAAGTAGCAATTCGAGCTCCTTTATTTTCTTTTCTTTATCAGGATCATCATCAATAAATGGCTGCTGAAAAATTTAAGAAAGAAGCCATTACTATTTTCCTCTTCCACCACCCCTTCACAGTAAAGACTCTACATTACAACATAGCTGTACTTTTAAAGGAATCTACACACGGAAGGAACAGAGCTGGTTTTGGTTGGTTTATTTTAGTACAGTAGTCACTCAAGCTAAACAACTCCAATTACCAAGAGATGGATCTGATGCTAAAGTGGCACACAAGGTAGTACTTTAACACATTTGTAACACAGCCTGTAAATGGTCAGTGTGGTGTAACACTTTTTCAGCTAAAGTCACTATGTTCTACTTTTAATAGAACCAACAATGTTGTCATGTTGGTATGTATGTTTGTGGTTTTATGTGCTTTCTAAAATTTTGAGTTATTTTTCCTCACCAAGTGTGCAAGAAAGTTTCAAATCAGCATTCACTGACAGAGCGCCTACATGACCAATCCTACCACTACTATCGGAAAAGAAAGTTAACTAATTGGGTTTTGTTGCTTTGGGTTTTTTAACCTCCTAAACACTTTCCATTATTGCTATAAGTACAGGTAAGTGAGGATATACACCATGAGTTTCAAAACTAGTTATAATCCCCCATTTATTATTTCCTGTTTCAAAATATTTTTTTTTTACTAATTTCAAATTCACAAAAATTCTTCCAGGGAGCTACATTAGAAACCAAGATCTACATTTCGTCTCCAACCCATGAGGAATTTCAGATATACTCCAAGCAAGCCCAAAGAAGCCAAAACAATAAAAAACCCATCCAATTTTTATTTGGCTTAAAGTTTGGAATACTGCAAAAGAGCATCTTCAACTGATTGAAAGACATTTACCACCGAGAAAGAAATAAAATGCATTGAGAACAAAAAAGAACAGCCAGAAGTGCAAGTCACAGTAAAGTTATTTGAACTGAGGTTTTTAGATAAGCTGGTATTTATTACATATACTGAGGAAGTAAAGTCCTGGCTTTAAATCTCTCATAAAATCAGTAATATTATCACGTCACAATTTTAATCTCAAGATTTAACAAGTAAGGCTATATTTTAAGCCATATTTCTTTCAGAAATAAGAACAAACATCATGTTTCTGGGATATATAAAGAGAGCTCCACTTTTCCTGTCCAGAAATACCAATTATGTTAGCAAGCTTACTTGTAGAGGAACTTCTGTAAATGTAGGTGAATGATAAAAGACTGACAGACATTTTGAAGATACAAGATTTTAATTCTTCATTTTACTCCATAATATGCAGTAGATTCTCTTCAATTTACAAAGCCTGTTAACAATTTACCTGAACTATGCTGGAAGACGATGGAGCATGTTCTAGACAACTGCCTTCTGGTGAGGTATACTGGTATGCTGGAATCTGAAGAGACAGAAAACACTTTACAAACCCTCCACAAAAGGAAGCTATAAAATTAATCTCCCGTTTACTGCACATAAACTATTTAGTACGGTTTGCAAGGCCTAAGCTGCCTTAAAATCATAAAAAATACTCAACAGATCTTCAGTCTTTCAGATTTATTTCTCCTTCCAAAGCAAATAAATTATTTGAAACTGGGAAATACTTATTGTGAATTTTGAACTTACATGTGTCTGAACAGGCATATAAAATTGATTTTGAGTGAGCAAGTGTTCCATAGCCAGACAAGGTTGGGGCGGCTGAAGTTCAGAAGAACTAGCACTTTCAGACTTGACAACACTTTGCAAATATCCTTCCTGTTCCACCTTTCTTCGCATTGTTGAATTCCAGTGATTTTTAATTGAATTATCAGTCCTAAAATGAAAGCAAAAACAGTGACTGTTTTCCAAATCTTCATCTCTAATACATGACATATAATATCTAATTTCAAATCTAATATACGACATAATTTACAGGGTTTGTGGAGTAGGTTAATCCAAAGCCACAAATCTAGAAAGCTCCAGCAGTTAGATCGAAAATTCTATTATCAGTGGTGGTTTTGGCATAATTACTAGAAAGCTACTCTTTTCAAAACTGCCTTCTACTAAACTTGAAGTCTGCAGGAAATTAAAACCAACAAGAGAGAGCCTTGGTTTCGTCTGTTAACACTGGGGAAACCCTTCTTTTTTGAATACTTGGAATGTATCAGGGGCCACAGAACATGATTATTTTCCCACTGCTACAAAGGTGCAGCACACCTCGTCCAGACAACGACCCTGAGGGCTCACAGCACAATCAGGGCACTCTGGAACTTGTTTGCCACTGGAAAACATTCCTTCTAAAAAAGCAACAGCCTGCAGCCCCAACTCCGAGTTTTATGTGCAGCTTTGTGGAGGAACATCCTACTGCTTCTTCATGCCCTTGATCTTCTATGGGGAGAAGCAACCAAAGCATTTCGGCAAGGAGGCTGAAATCACTTTTAATACTAGACAGACATTGAGTCATGAGTAGAGTATAACTGCATCACAGCCTAAAATACTAGCAATATTATTCCTACCCTCAGGGAGAGGTACTCAAAACCAAAATTGCCTAAAGCCCCATTCTTCATTTAAGCTCAGCTCCCAGAAATACTCCCCCTTTTCACCCCCCAATGTAAAGCCTCTAAAAATCTAGGTCTAGGACCTCTAGTAGGCTTCAGCTAAGAGTCTCATCTTACAACAAACTAGTCAGTGAGTTAGGAATTCCTCTGTCAAACTCATCTTCCCTCTCTGAAATTCTATTTTGATGCATTCCATCCTCTTCTCATTCCTCCAAAGGATTTCCTGTGAGTCATAGATTGTGCACTTAATCAAAACATCACAGTTTTAAACATACACCTCTCATTCTGCAACCTAACTGCACACTCCATAGGCACAGCTAGACAGTCACCTCCTGAACACTCAAACTGAGTTTAGAAAGGGACATCTTAACATTGAATTTCAATTTATAGTACAATATAAAAGAATTACTTCATTAAACTACTTATAAACTAAAATCTTGTTTTCCACAACCACAGAAACAGGGGATCAGACTCGAAGCAAATATAAAGAGAATAATGCACACAATTAATCCTTAACTTGAAAGATCTCATGGTGACCAACTAGCTTTGCAATGCATGGCTCCTGTCTGGACTTTTGAAGACTACTAAGATTTTCTTTTATGAGTGTTTAGTTCAACAAGTGCCACATAAAACAAAAAATTCTGATCTTAAACCAAGACAGTTACCCCCAAATGCCTATTAATGAAGGCACTTTGATATCAAACCATTCTTCCACTATTACTTGCAGTTAACTCTCTCAACCTCTCTAATATAGCGGGGTTTTAAGAGGATATTTGAAGGTACCAGCAAAGCATTAGAGGTGTATTTTCATTGGTTTTACAGCCTTATAAGAATACATAATCAAACGCAAAAGATGTTAGTTTTTAGCATCTATCAAGATAAATACATTGTGGTGTATGTTTAACAGATGCTCTCTGACTAACAAGTTACATTGGAAGTGAGAAGACCACTTGTCTTATTCCAATATGTAGCACAAATAGAGTTGCAAAGCACCTTCCAGGAAGAAGTTTGGCTATTTCAGCCCATCGGTTTCCCAAACGCTTGTGAGCTTCATAGATTATTCGGTCCTCTTCTTCTGTCCATGACGACTTTTTTACCTCAGGATTGAGGTGGTTATGCCATCTCTCTCTGCACTGCTTTCCTATTCTTCCTTTCAGGTGTTTTGCAATTAGAGACCAGCGTTTTGGACCATACTTCTGAACTAATTCAATAACCTGGAACACAGATGAAAGCACCGTTATAATTCCAAAACCTAATTTACCTAATCAAAGACTGAGAACAACGATAAATTCACATTTTGGATTAGCATTACAATAGTGAATTGGATATAATATGGGGGGTTAAAAATAATTTTTCAAGAAAACAAAGAATTAGTCATTAACTCCAAATTTTCTGTATTTAGAATATAAGTATATACTGATGAAAATATCCATTTGGACCTTTCCTTTCTGATGCGCATTGCATAGTATGACACTAGGAAAGGCCAAAAAATAAACTGGTAAAGATGCTTCACTTTAATTTATTCAGCAATGTATGAGGAAAAACCCCACACCTTTACATTCAGCAATGGGATGAAGGTTGGGAGCTTTTACATACTGAAACTTTTTTTTTTTTTTTTAGAAAAAAGACTAATGAGAACTGAAAAAAAATAGATTAGGAAGGCCATATTCATAAATTGACAGATATTAGCTTAAAACATCTTAGAACAGTTTTAAACAGTGCATCCAGTTTGAAATACCGTACGTGAAATATGTATTTGCACCTCCCTATCAGCAGCCCAGGTTTTGCAGGCAAAAGGCTGCAGTATGGATTCACAAAGGCAGGGAAAAGAAGCTTAAAACATTGCCAGCTTCTTTAACAGTAGAGTATGAAATAATTTCCCTTATTCCCAATCCTTTCAAGTCTGGTGAGGTTGAGGAACAAAAGATGTAAATGAGACCTTTGATCTTTAGCGCTGCAAAGAGATCCTCTCTACATGGTAAGCTAGAGGATTTCAGCCAACAACCCGAGTAAAAGGAAACTAAACACTTGAGCAGACCAGGCATTCCATCTACTTAAGAGCAGCCACAATTTTTACTTCTCACATACCCCAATGTAAGCACCTATGTCACAACACACATTGACATCAATTATGTGGGAATGAAACTTAAGAAACAGTACACATTCTTAGCAGTCATATGCCAAGTTTATCACAGTAAAAGAGCAGAGTATCAATCAGTTTTCATTACCCTCTGATCTTCTTCTTTAGTCCAGGGACCTTTAATCAATTCTGGGTTTAGTACCTTCTGCCATCGATGTTGGCACTGAAAATCTGAACGATTCTGAAATAGTTTTAGAAGACCAGTGTAGCTGTTAAACTCTGGAATACGTAAAGCTGTAAGTACTTTCTAGCCAAAATTATGACCTTCTTTCAAATTAAAATACTTGTTTAGACCTTTGTTCTAAATATAATAGTTAATTTCTCCCTTATTGTTTCTTCTTCCATTTGCTTATAGAAACTCTTCTCCAGAAAAAAAAGTCTTGCATGAAGCTCTAATTAATTACTTCAATGTTGATATTTGAATTCAGAACTTATTCTTTAAAGAAAAACTTACAATAATTTTTGTCTTCACTACTCCACACTTTCTCAACGTTGTGGTTGCTATACATTTGACATTATCTATAACTAAAATAAGGAGAGCCTTTTTTCAAGGAAATATTTTTTCTTTCAAATAAAAGAATAAACGTATTTCCAAGCCTCAAATCAATACATTTTTAGCTCTTTACTAGAGTGTTAAGAAAAAACAGATTTATATCAAGTTTAGTTAACACATACTAATTAAACAACATTGCTTTTGCTGGTCAGGACAGATGGTGCTTTTCTATAGCTTCACTAAGGATCTTTTGAAATATTGTTCCCAGTTATGAAAGAAAAGTAAGCTTTCACTTAGCCTTCTAAAAACAGCCTGTAGCAAAGGCTGGGTCCAATCCTTAGAATATACAGGTAAGAGCCCGCTCCAGCAAAGCATACTGGCATGTCTTCTTTAACAGCGGGACGTGATTATTTACTCGCTTCAGCGCAAGCTGTTCCATAGCAAGTACCAACTGCAAGGTTTTGCTGGGCCTGTCTACAAGTAAAGGTGTTACTACGCTAAGGGGGAGTTAACCCAGCAGCAGTCTGCCAGAAGTCAGATAAACACTCAAACACCTGAAACTACACGGCTCACAGGACTTTTCAGTTAATTACAAGTAGTAACTGTACGATTAAAAGTACAGTAGACTTTGTTACAAATGAATACAAGCTGTAAAAGACAAGAATAACTAATGCATATTAAGTCTATTTTGATGAAAGAAAAAAAAAAATCTAAATTGTGGCCTTTTAGTGTTCCAGACACTTATGAAATCATAATGTATTTTGGAGATAAGAGCAAAACAAATGGAAGGATAAAACAATGAAATCATTTCAGTTTTTCTTAGCTGTAAAAAAAATCAAAGTGATTACAGGCTGTGTTCCCTCTCGTGAGAGTCATCTTGAGGCCATCTTCACTTTTCTGTCACAGAATAGAGGGAAAGTTGACTTGTGTCCAGTCCAGTAACGAAAAGGGAGTTTGAAAGCATGGAAGCTTGAGGGCGTTTACATGGTAGTCATTGAAGATACACTTGGTTTCCCAGCAACAGACCACCAGTAACAAAGTAAGGACTAATTATGCCAGCATCTATTATCTGACCTAAAGAGGCAGTGGTCACCTAAAGAGGCTGTGGAGTATCCATCCATGGAGATATTCAAAACCCAAATGGACACGGTCCCTGTCGGGTTGCTCCAGCTGACCTTGCTTGAGCAGAGGCCCTGAGCTAGATGACCTTGAGAAGTCCCTTCCAACATCAATGATTCTGCAGTGGGCAACCCAACCCTCCATACAAGTTTCCCATGACAGCAGGGGAGCAGTTTTTCAACCTCACCCGGGGCCCAGCTAAACAATAGCTTTCTTATCTCCAGAAGCATTTATTTTCATTTAAGGAAGTTCTTATCAAACTATTACCTGTTAAATGCACTTCCACACTACACTTGCAGATCAGTATCACTGAAAATACAAACACTGTATTTTCAAATAGTCTAATATAAAAGCTTTTGGATATTATCCCCTGCCATTCCCTCATTTCACTACCTTTTAGGAGGGGATAATGCATATGTAAGGAATACTGATTTGCATATGTACTGCTTAAATTCAGAAGCTTTGAGTTTACTTCCTGATATCTATACTTTGCCACCTGGAAAAAAAAATCAGAAGCATCACAGTTGCACAAACATGATAAGAACAATAAAAAGCTACATTTGTTTAGGATTTCAAATTCAAGACTATTTTACCTACACAGTAATTTCATACAACCGTATCATCCCACACAATACGATAAGAACCTCAAAGGTGAGGGGTCGTAATTTTTGATTTCTAATATTTGAATATTCAATTCCACGTCTAGGTAGTGATTTCAGCCTTAGATTCTCGCCATGTTTAGGTATTTTATAACACTTGTTCAGAAGAGAAACAAACATTATCAATTCTAGTGATAGGTACTCTCTACCAGTGCCTCTCATACAGCTGAGGAAACGTAAGTGTTTGAACTAGCAGTTCTTTTATTCATTCCACCTGACCATTTGAACAGAAGAAGAAATTTTAAGTGTCAGTAAGAAACTTCCAGGACACCTGCTAAGGTTCCTGAAGATATCATCAGGTGGAAAGATTTATTTATGTTGAGGAAGCAGTCATCACTGTAAAAAAACCTAAAACAAACAAAAAAACCCCCAACAAACAAAAAAATCAGCGCCCTCCTTTCCTACAGTGTTTAAGAAATGGATCCTGCTCCTTTCACAGGTTATTCTGAGTTGGAAGGGACCCACAGGATCATCTAGTCCAACTCCCAAGCAAACGCCCACCCAGGGATCAGGCCCACAAGCGTGGAAGCACGGGCACCACACTCCATCCATCCAAGCCTCCCACCAACTAGACCATGTCACTGAGCTCCTCATTGAGTCTTCTCTTAAACACCTCCGGGAATGGCGACTCCACCACCTCCCTGGGCAGACCATTCAAGCAACCTTTCAGATGCAACCAACCCTCTTGCTTCGGAAGCAGCCTGTGAACTCTAGATGTAATCACCACAAGTAACCAACAAGAAACAGAAATATATATATTCTATACTGAAGGTCCTCCAAGGTCCGAGCTAAGTCTTGAGGCTATTCAGAAGCAAATTTTTTATTGTTATGCCCTTCTGATTTCTATTTATCTCTTTTCCAAACTAGATATATATGACCAAATAAATATTATGAGAACTTAATTAAAACAGAGATCCAACTTACTTGTAGATGACTAGCAATGAAAGCCCAGTCATCGGTACCGTTTTGCTCCACCAGCTTCTTTAGCCTTTCATCCTGTTAAGATATAACCTCAGCCAATAAATGTTACATGCTATCCCAATACAATACTAAATAATAACATATTTCATGAGCTAACAAGATCATACAGGAGTTAAACTAAAGATAAAAAAGAAGTCTTACCTCTTCACGTGTCCATTTCACCTTGCTACATATCTTCTTCAAACCTTTTTGCTGTGGTACTTCATAGTCATGATCCATACATAAGAAGTCATCATCTTCCTCACTGCAGAGTACAACAGAATAGTGAAGATTAAAAGGGAATTCACAATAGTACCTCTGAATAACCTTTTTTTTTTCCTCATTACTTCTAGCATTTTTGCAGACTGTATATATTGTTCTGAAGTGACACGTGGGACTTGCATAATCGTAAGACCAGTTCCCAGCAGTACACCATGTCGAAGGAATAGAATTATCTAATTTTAATTTCAAGACAACACAGTTTCAAGACAAATAACTCCTTCCAAGTCAAAAATAAAATTTGAAACAAAATCTACTTTTTAAAATTTATGTTTTTGTCACACATTTATGAATCTTAATTCTGCATCAGTGATCTTATAAGAGTGGCTTGCTGGTCTGCAAAACACATTCATGACTGACCTCCATAACTGAGACAAAAAACACAAGAGTGTCTAATGATTGTTAATTGAGATTTTAAGTGGGCTCCTGACTGGACTGAAGGCGTTGCCTCAGCGTTACAGGAGTTAGATACAAATCTTTGAAGACAGATTATTCCAGCAAGAAATAACTGCGGCCTCAGTGCTGAGCCCCAAAGCGCAGCCAGGCCACCTCTGCGACTTCACGTAAGTCACTCTCCATCTACTGGGGAAACGCGGAACTCCACAGGCTGGAAAAACAAAGCCTCCCAAACAGGCGGCACAGGGAAGCGTTTCATGGAAACATCGCTTCAGCTTCTGTGCCAGTGACTCATGTTAGTCAGCAGAAATTCAAACACATGTGCAAACCTAAGGTCTAACAAGAAGAGCTGCAGTTCTCCTGCATTAGTTAGAGAAAAAGCACAAAGAAGGGATTTCCGTGCAAATACAAGGCTTAAATTAAAAGCCATTTCATACCGAAATCTGCATTTTTCTCCATTTTATTATCGGTACAAAAATTTGTGATATAAATATATAATAAGCAATATAATATATTACAAATAATATATAGTATATTATAAAGTATTTTATATGATAATATAATAAATAAATAAAAATATAACATTCATACTCAAAATAAAACTTACTAGATCTCCTCAGCCTTGACAATTACTTCAATTTTCAACCAAAAGTAAAAAAAAAGTCTTTTCCTAGTACTGGAACTAACCTGTGCTGGTGTCCTAAGAACAGACTAGACGGGAGATCTCCATATTATTTTCCAGAACATGCAATGACCAGACAGTGTGCTGATTAACCACATATGCAGTATTAGTTATTTCCCATGAAATATGTTCCTGTTTGCCCCAGAGAACATCCTTCACTCAAAAACATTACTACAGGATAGTAAGTGTCCAACTCTTGCAGATCCAGTGTATTTACCATTGCACCTACATCCCACACCACCATCTGCATTTGCTCCACTTCACCTCATGATGCAGCAGAATCAGAAACACAAACATATTCAAACTCTGCAGGGTTGCTGAAACACCAGGCAGTAAAACTGTCAAAAGGTCAACTGCAATTTTTTTACAGTACTTAAAAAAAATAAGTTGCAGACACAATGACTTGTAAGAGTTTTGCATTAAGTGGCTTAGGATTTACGAAAAGAGAAATTAAAACTTTATTCCTTCTGAGTTTTCTTCACCCTCCCACCTCCCTTTTTTGTCTTTTGTTCACAGGTATTCAACAAACTTCAAGGGTATATCTTGGTATGATGAGAAGCACATTTTGGTATTATAATCCTATTTCATACCAAGCAAGCCATACTGTTCACCCATAAATCAAACTCGGCCTTGTAGTTCAGCCCTTTGTCAACACAACCTCCTCACTCACTGCACAGCAAATTAGCTCACGAACAGCCTTCAGTTACGTGAAAAGTCATGGGGGTTCATAAAAAGAGAAGGGGCAGCATGTGCAGGGCAGTGATGCTGAGGAGTGCCGGGACCAGACAAGGTGCGGTCAGAGCCCTGCAGTGGCACACGTGTCCCACAGCCAACCCAGCACAGCCTCTGGACACCTCTGGCAGGGCCAGCCAGAGGCACTAACCTCTCTTGCATCTTGAGTCCACACCACCTAGTCCTGAGTCTTGCCGAGGCAAGTGCTCCAATAAATTAAAAATTAAATGGTTGGGACAACACGAATGGTTGGGATTAATTTAAGTTCTCAATTTAAAATAGATTTTCAAACATGTAGGGTTGTTATGGTTCATTGGACAATTCTTTTGCAGTTACGAAGCTGAGCTAAAACACTGCACCAAAGAAAGGAGACACCAAGTGACATCAAATAAAACACCTGGAACACCTGGAACATCTCTGCGTGAGATCTGTGCTAGCTGCCCTTGCAATTCTGAGTCGAGAACAATTAAAGGAAAAGATCAAGCTTGTAAATGCAACAACCAAGAGCACTTTAACGTTAAATTAAAAGTTATCTAAACTAATTCAATTTGGTGCAAAACAATTACACTTTCTCCCTACTCCACACCAAGACTAACAATCTTGAAGTCACCCTTACGTAAACTCATAGCTTCAATCATTTAGTTTTGGAGATACCATCATCACGCTTACTTGGCAATGCCATCACATTCTGCCAGGGCTACTGATCTCTAACCCAATCTTCCTCCGCTGCCCACAACCCATTGTATTTTCAAGCATGAAATCAAAGCACTTCATAGCCATGTGAGAAAATACAAGCTAAAGCTTGACAAAAAATGAAACTATGTACTGCTTGCACGATCAGGGGTGAAAGTCTCCTAAACTACAAAATGCAGGTTAGGAGTAACAAGAAGCATTCTGTCTCTGAGCTGACTCTTGCAGACAGCCAAGCACAGACAGCTCCAGGATTTACCCTCTGCAAGCAAAGCCCCTTTGGGGCTCACACAACTCGAGCCCCAAAGCATTGCTTTCTTGTTTAATTGCAGTTTGTCATTAAAAAATATTATCTTACAAACTTCATCTTTTCCCATGCCAGGGGAAAACACAGAGGCAGTTTCAGTGTCTGTAACTCTGAAACCACCTCCAATTACATAAAAAGTATGAATTCAAGGTAAACTCACCAAGTATTCTTTCCTTCCTCAGTCCTAATCCTTTGCTTACATTTCTTTATCACTTTTCAGCAACTCATTTTCTATTTAGGACAAGAATAACCAAAGCAACAAAACAGTTCTCCAAGACCCACCTTCTGAATCCAAAGCAGAGACACACCCATTCTCATACCGATACGTACAACAAAAGATGTATGAAACCTGTCTGGGGGCTGCTGCTGGAGTTCTCGAGGAAAACATTTTCTCTCAGGAATATTTCAGGCCAGGCTGTGACATCCTCCAGCAAAGGATATCCCAAAGCAGAGAATCAACAGGTCCAAACCTTACACCAAGGTTGTGCCAAAACCACTCGTGAGGCGAAAAGGAAGGATTACTCCATCAGAAGGAAAGTAACCAGCAGGGAAAGATGCTGCGGATACAACCGAGTTGCTCCTGACAAGCCCAGCAGCCCAGGTAAACCGCGACAAAGCGGCCCGAGCCACAGCGCAGCGGTGGGAGCAGCTGCCTGGAGAAAGGCGGGAGCTGTACCCGAGAGCTGGTGCCCAGAAGCCTTCGGGAAGAAATACCTGTGCGGGCGCCCGGAGGGGGCAGGGAGGCGGGCAGTGACAGCTGAGGCCGGGGCGGTGGAAGGAGGGGCGGGGCGGCACCTGGCCGGGATCCCGGGAAGCCAAGGGGGCAACAGGGCGCTGCCGGGAGCGGGCGGGGGGCAGAAGGCGCGGGGAGCCCCCGGTCCCGCACTCACCTGCGCCGTCTCTCCGCCATCCTCGGGGCGCACCATAGGGGGGGCCGCC